>JAOSBP010000205.1:125760-154624 GCA_027563825.1 Erythroxylum mucronatum
AATTTCCATCGGTTCCAACAAGAGAGACGACCCGAGGTTCAGCTTGCTGCAATCTTGGAATTTAATTATTTTGACCGCTTTCCAAGGTTGATTTCCTAATCGAACGACAGAGCCGCGATCAAAAGTCTTATCTTACATACCTTGTTATATGTGCATACATGAATTATACTAACAATGGATGCACTGATTTAAATTAACATTTTCCAGATATGAGCTTCCGGGATAGATCTTAGATGTATAGACGATTAACTCCTGATGGTTTCATTAATCCTGAATTTGTTGAGGGAGTTAAAGGTTTTATTCATTATGCATGTTCTCAATCTGCATATATGGGTGGGGAAAAGATCAGATGTCCATGTAGGAAGTGCAAACACAAATGTTTCCTTACTATTGAAGAAGTTAATTTGCATTTGCTGAGAAAAGGGTTTGTCCCCAATTATTTTGAGTGGACACGACATAGGAAACCGTTGATTTCTAGCACCTAAAGGGGGAATGACACATAATCGTCTGTCAACTTAAATGAGTATGAAGGGGACACTGGAGTTAGAAGAAATTTTGCTGATGGCACTAAAAACTCGTACATGCAAATGGTTTATGATGGAGCCGGTTATACCTTTGAGACAAATAGGGAAAATGTTGAAGAAGAACCTAAACCCCAAGCAAGAAATTTTTTTGACTTACTACAGTCTGCTGATTGAGAATTGTGGCCAAATTGTGAGACAATGACCTAGTTGTCTTCAATTGCTCGAATATTGAACATAAAGAGTGAAGGGCATATTTTGGATCATAGTTTTGATAAAATTCTGGAGTGGTATAATGAATCATTGCCTGCGGATCATACAATGGTTGATAGTTTTTACAATATGAAGAAACTTAGTAGGGGTCTTGGTTTTCCTGTGGAAAAAATTGATTGTTGTCGGTTGGGATGTATGTTGTATCGGGGAGATGATGTTAGCTTAGAAGAGTGAAAATTTTATGGTCAATCTAGGTTTAAGCCAAAAAAGTGTTCAATGAAACATAAATTAGTACCATGGAAGCGGATGTATTATTTCCCGCTAACTCCAAGACTTCAGAGACTTTATGCTTCTGATGTGACTGCATCTCATATGAGATGGCATGTTGAACACGAACAGGAAGATGGAGTAATGATTCATCCAGTAGATGCACTGGCATGGAAACATTTCAATGACACCCATCTTGATTTTGCAGTCGAAAGTCGGAATGTTCGGTTGGGATTGTTGACGGATGGGTTCCAACCTTTTGGTCAATCTGGCCAGCAATATTCTTCGTGGCCAATTATAATTACTCCTTATAATTTGCCTCCTTGAATGTGTACGAAAGAGGCTTATATGTTCTTAACAGTTATTGTGCCAGGACCAACAAATCTAAAGCAAAAAATAGATGTTTTCTTACAACCATTGATATTAGAATTGTAGCAGCTTTGGGAATATGGAGTGCAAACATATGATGTCTCTCTGAAACAAAATTTTCTGTTGAGAGAGGCTTTGATGTGGACCATTAGTGACTTTTCGGCTTTTGTCATATTATCGGGTTGGAGCACAGCTGAAAAATTGGCTTATCCTCATTGTGTCAATGACTCTTATGCGTTTTATCTTCCAAACGAAGGCAAAATAAGTTGGTTTGACAATCACAGAAAATTTCTTCCTGCTGATCATCCATTTAGGCGCAATAAATATAAGTTCATTAAATAGGATGGTCAAAATGTAGCACCCCACTCCAGCAGGACCCGAACCCGACATCGACGGTAATATCCGAGTCCGTGCCCCTCGAGGGTGGCGTGCCACATCACTTAGTCAATCAGAAAATCCGTAAACTTATTTTTCCTCAATTACCAAACACAGTATGCATAAGTTCATAATCAAGTAGGGCTTAAGCCCTTTTCACTCATACGGTGCAATTAAATTTTCCCGTATACCCAATTCGGCCCCCTTTCACATTTACAACATTTCACAATATCCACTTAGAAAACAGTTATCGAAAATAAATGTCAATACAAAGATAAGACATGAAATGCAGACGCGAACTAATCCCGACCTCTAATCCTCACTTGAATGCTGTAGACATACTCCCGTAGCCTAACGGGGCATTCTTCTAGTCCTGAAAAATAGTTGCAAATTTTGGGTGAGTTTTGCGAACTCAGTGACTGACCATCATCGATGGCTCACCCATATCAAAACAGATACAAATCAGATAATTCACATTATTCCATTAACAATCATATTCAATCACATATCTTTAATATGTGATGCCACATAAGACAAAGTAAGCACATTATACACAGAAATTTGTCATCCCATCATGAACGTCATTTCAATAGCAATCATGTTAATCACATTTTGTAGTCAGAAATTATTCAGATCATATTACATTTCATGTTATTACCAAGCATACTTGCTCTCATCTATGTCCCATTCGAGTTCATTTAGTCATTTATGTTGTACTTATGCAGTATGCATGTGACCCACTTTCCAGTTGTTACGTTGTTGTGACCGAGTACCTGGACTGTCCCATATAGGGCTCATTTTCGCTTCTCTAGGAGAGCCCTCCAGGTATGCGCTAGAAAGCATCTTAGGGGTACGAGAACCCTCTGGGTATGCACTACTCCTCTTTGAGCTCGAGGCTCTTTTCAGTCGTTGAGCTTTAAGCTCTAATCGGTGGCTACTCTAGTCACAACTACCATTATATTTCATGCATCCAAATGCATCACTCATAAATTTCATATCTCATTCAGTCACTTTCTTATATCCCATGAGTGTTCATATGCACATTCCCATTGTGACCTCACATGCAAAATCAGTCGAGTTATATATATCACATCAGTATTCATATGCAGATTCCCATATAGAACACATTGATCAACCGAATTATGTATCACAAAATTTCCTATCCCATTCAACAGTTTTACATCTCATCGGACAAATTCCGGCATGTCACAGTAAAACAGAGAAGTTGTAATTTCATTTTATGTGCAATAACAATGCCAAATCATGGATCACATCGCGTCGGTATTGAATACATATAGTTCACGTAGCACTTCAATTTCCCAATCAGTTTTCACATTCAACGGACCTCCTGCCCGGCACCTAACATACATAAACACATTCAGTCACAGTTCAGTAATTCAATTATATAAAATAAAACGAAGGAAGCAATAAAACGAGACCATCTCCGTCTACTCACAGTACGCTCCAAGTTAGCTCTTGCTTCCGCTGTCGATCGGCACAAAGCCTTAGCTTTTGTGCAAACCACAAGCTTTGGTGCATTTTTTGATGAAAAACTCTATGTTGAAGATACACTAAGGAAAAAAACTTCGAGAGAAAGAACGAAGGCCACCCTTGTAACTTGTCTATCAAAGTTATTTAAAACTCAACTTTTAAAGTTGGGACACCTGTTTATTTCGTAGCCACCTGTCCACTTCCAGATTTTCCCATAGAGTAACATTTCCTATGTTCTGTCTGACCCTGATACCGAAGTTATTTTGTAACATTATCTTCTAGAAACATGTTCCCCGTTGTCTTAAGTTTCTATTTCATTTGGTTCAGTGATTCAAAAGATACGCTTCAAAAACTGGGATTGTTCTTGCCCATAACAGTATACTATATATAACTTCCATCTAAATTTAAAACGTCTTAGAGACTGAATTAGATTCCAAGTTCTTCATGCCATTTGTAACTCCATGTCTCTATTTTATCACAAATAAAAAAATCATCTCATTTGGATCAATAAAACTCCAGAAATCATCAAAATACCGAAGTGTGGTCAATAGAATAACACCAGTTCATATCCTTTAAGGACACACTCATTATACCCGTCTCACTCTTTTCATTTAATCTCTCTCCATACATTTCAGATAGCTTCGATTTTTGGAAGAGATTTAGAGAAAAGTCTTACGAATCCAATGGTTCAATAATCAGGTCATTTGGAGGTCTAGAGAAGAAGTTATGGACAAAATACTCCAACACGTTCATGCCCTTACGTGAAATGTACATGTCTCAGTGCGAATGCCATAACTTTTGCTACAGATTTCGGATTGACTTCGCTTTTGGACCATTGGAAAGAAGACGTCGAGATCTACAACTTTCATGAAGACATCAAAGACTAATTCTATCGTCTTACTTCTGTTTCGTCTCACTTTTGCTTTCGTCTGCTTTTTAGCGTCTGCTCTTCTATCGTCTACTTTCTATCGTCTACTTTTCTTCCGTCTACTTTCTATCGTCTGCTTTTCTATCGTCTACTTTCTTTTATCTGCTTTTCTTCCGTCTACTTTCTATCGCCTGCTTTTCGCGTCTGGAACATAGCCACTTATAAGAATCATAACTTCTGGCTCCGATATCCAAATTATTAATATAATATACTGTTGAAAAGATAAAAGAAAGATCTACAACTTTCTAGAAGGAATTTTTTACCAAAATCTATTTATATCAATCCCAAATTTGCCCCTAAATTTCGGAGACAAATTTCTTTCTCATACACCAAAATATTGAACCAAATTCTTAACTTCGTGCCCACTTTTGAGATTCTTAGAGACAGAACTGAAATTCGATGTCTTCACACGAAATGTAGTCATATATCTCTAGTTTAATCCAAATTAAGAATCATCTCGTTTGGACAATTAGAGAAAACGTTGTGGCTAAAAGACTGCAACATACTCAGTCAATATTTTCCAGATCACTACCAGTCTTGTTTCTACATCTTTCCTTATCACCACTAATACCAACATTACTCTTTCTATTTCTTCTACTCTTCATTTTCAATAAAACCATATTTAATAGCATTTATACCCGGAAGTTGTCAATAAAAGCATGTACTACTTTTTATGCGAAAACATTCAATATTTATATGTGCTAACATGATGCATGAACAAGAAAATGCATTGTCTTAGTTTCTCTTTGAGCTCACATGTACAGAACTTTTGGGTTCTGACCCTTAATATGGGGACAGGATGTTACACAAAATACCTCCTCCTCTTCTAAAAGGTGGTGAAGAAATTTTCCAAGAGATTGACGAATTGGGCTTGCTGAAAGTAACCGAATTTGAAGCTGATGAAGTGAATACAAGCATAAGTCAAAACTTTGGTTGGAGAAAACGAAGCATATTTTAGGATTTGCCATATTGGAAAACGAATTTGATACGTCATAATCTAGATGCGATGTATATTGAGAAAAACTTTTTTGACAACTTGTTTAATACCATTATGAACATTGAAGGGAGGACAAAAGACAATGCAATGTCTAGAGCTGATTTGCAACTTTTTTGTAGAAGACATGAGTTACATAAAGATCTTCGTACTGGTAAATATCCAAAAGCATGTTACACTTTGGACAAGAAACAAAAGGAGCTATTGTGTGAATGGTTGAAAAGTATAAAGTTTCTTGATGGTTATGTTTCAAACTTGTCTAGGTGTGTGGATCTCAGGAAGTACAAATTATTTGGGATGAAAAATCATGATTGTCATGTATTTATGCAAAGGCTAATCCTAATTGCATTTCGCGAGTTGCTACCTTTTAAGGTATGGAAAGCTATAACAGAGTTAAGCTTGTTTTTCAAAAGCTTAACATCATCTGAAATCAAGTTGGATGAAATGGAAAAACTAGAGAATGAAATTCCAGTTATTTTGTGCAAGTTAGAAGAGATTTTTCCTCCAAGCTTCTTTGACTATATGGAGCATCTACCGGTGCATTTACCACACGAAGCAAAACTAGTCAATCCAGTTCAATATCGATAGATGTATCCATTTGAGAGGTAACTCGACTACTATTACCACCGTACCCATTTTTTCATGCTTTTTCTACCAAAATTGTAATAACCATGTTCTCTAATATAGGTATTTGCATCATTTGAAAAAAATGTAAAAAACAAAGCCAGAGTTGAAGGCTCCATATGTAACTCTTATTTAGTTGAGGAAGTTAGTACGTTTTGTTGACATTATTTTGAGTCGCATGTTCACATAAGACCAAGGAAAGTTCCTTATAATGACGATGGGGGAGTGCCAAGTAGTGCGGATGGAAACTTGTCAATTTTTACATATCCTGGACAAATATTTGGACGTGCAATAAGAAGAATGTTAACAAGGAAGAAATTAAGGCTGCACATGGTTACATTTTATTGAACTGTCGGGAGGTTCTTCCATTCTTGTAGTAAGTTGAACACACAATTTCCTCATTTAAAATTGTGTTTTGTTCTTTACTGACAAATGTCATTATGTATTCAGATTATACGAGGCTTTGTTACACGAGATAATGTCGGGTGTCACACAGGATGATATGAATAAAGAATTTGGAAAACACTTTCCTAGATGGTTCGAGAGATATGTAAGTTTTCACTTACAAATTTTGTTGTAGTTCGAAACCATGTTTAAATGTTCTCATAACATTGTCCTCTTTGCTATGATTCTTAATTTGATGTAGGCCTTAGAAAATCAAATAGAGAATAAATGCATTTGTGATCTTGCAAAGGGGCCTCTGCGAGCTGTTAAATCGTATATGATGTATTTCGTTAATGGATACAAATTCCATACAGAATCGCATAGACATAGCACGTCAACAATAAATAGTGGGGTTTCGATACAGGGAGAATTGATGGATTACTATGGGAAAATAATTGAAATACTTGAAGTTGAGTACCCTGCTTTGCTAGTTAAGCGATGTGTGATATTTTAATGTGACTAGTATGACCCGACGCCAAATGTTGGAACAAAAGTGCATAGCCGATACAATGTAGATGAAATCAACTACCGAAGAAGATTGAGAACATTTGAACCTTTCGTCTTGACTATGCAAGCAAAACAGGTATGTTATGTCCCTTTTCCAAGCGAAACAGATTTGCTGACAGTTTGCAAAGTTAAACCTAGAGGTGTTTTTGAATCATATGGAAAAGGAGAGCAGAGAACTGACAGTGAAGCGTTTCAGGAAGATGTCACTTTTATGAATGCATCTGTCATGTATGACGATAATGAGCCTTTGAACGATCCATCTAACGAATATGTTGATATTTCATCTAGAGAGGATGACGAGGGTTAGAGATTTGAAGAGGAGCAGGAGTTTGATTCTTATTCTTCCGAAGAGGAAGATAATTGTAATTTACAATTAAGTTATGATAGCGATTAGTTTGTGTTTGTAATTGACTATGTTATGCAACAAATACATTATTTGCATTTCGTTAAAAATCTTATTCAAGGAATGTCGACATGGCAAATGGTTCCGGACGGTAGTAATTCTTTCCGTTGGGAGGAATGTGGCAAAATTGTCCCATCCCAAGGTATCAACACTGCAGGAAATATCGCTGGTTCATACACTAAGAAGTGTTTGCCTTCCATGGCCGATCTTCTACTTCAAGGTATTTAGTATGATTCTTACAATTTCTCTTTCCTTATTATGTACATCTCATTTCCTTTGTTGAAGTTATTGTACATAATAATATTTGATGGTCTATACTACATGTTGCTTTAAGCTTCTTGTATTCTCGAAGAAGACATGTATGCCAATAAAGGCCAGAGCGATGAAACAACAACCTATAAAGGATTAGGGAGATCAGTTCTTGAGAAAGATTCGTCAATTCCTCATACCTCGTCTGGACAATCACGTATGTATTAATATCCAATTTTGGTTCGTTTAACAGTTTTCTAATATCACAATATTATAAGTTCTTAAATGATTTTGTTTTAGGTAAATCTGTTACCCCTAGTAGTTCATTTGGAGAATTCGTCTTCCATACCAAGAGCGATGACTCATTCACTGTTTCGTCTACAAGTATGGATATAACCGAAAGGCTATTAAAAGAAGGTGTTCAAAAGCCTACACTTGGTGGAAGAAGTATGACTGTTTCCATTGGTGCGCTTGAACATGCCAGAACCCTTCTAGGGAATCTAGACATCAGGGACTTATTTACTTTTACCGACTCCCATGTCACACAGAACCAAACAAAATAATTATATCATTGTGATTAATCGATGCAATACATTATTAGACTAAGTTTAAAAGTTGATTTCTTGTTGTATCTGTACGAATTTGTTAAACAATGCATAATTATATGATTTTTGAAGTTGATTTGTTGTTGTTAACAATTTGTTGACCTTCAATTCCATTGCCTTATTTCCTTTGGCATATATATATATATATATATATATATATATATTGTAAAATATTGCATTCAAATTATTATATTTGTAGTGAATTCGATAAACACTGAATTTCAAGTAACAATATGGGACGAAAGAGACAACGTGAGGTTATGCGGCTGAAGTTTAGAAGCATGTTCGGAGGAACTTATTGTGAAGGTGGATCGTCACAGTCTGCAACTCGCACTGACTCACCTCCTCTTCCTCCACGGCCGACAGTTACAGATAAGGCATTACCTGCTGGTCCTCATGCTATACCATCCCCTTCGCCAACTCATATATCATCCAATACCTCTTCCGTGGATGGAGGAGAGGTCCGCCAGCCTGGATCTGTGGGAGATGATGGGAGAACGTATATCACAATTATTAATGAACAGTAAGTGAAATAACATTAATTACTATTTGCTTTTGATTAAGCCTTAGGTTTATCGGTTCTTTTCCAGTCTAAAATTACTTCTTATATTAGGTTCGTTCTGCCTGGAATGAGTTCCAGACATATGACTTCCACATTTAAAGAAATAATTGATCTTGAGAGTTATGCGTGGAAGAATATATTTGAGGCTACAAAATAATTTTACTTTCAGGAGTTTAAGGTACAATGTATATTTATTTTCTTTTTATATTGATTTATATAGTCTAATTAGATAAATATTATTACATTATATATAATAGTCCATTTTTTTCTTCTTCATTCAGAAAGAATTTTTTTGGGAGTCTTGTTTAGACGCCAGCATATATAAAATATGGGAGCAGTGAGCTCGTACACGTTATCGTGACTTTATTAACGCGATAGATAAGGCTGGTGCACGACCCCGTTATATTTTGGAGAAAATTTGGAGTCGTTGGCAGGAGTATTGGGCATCACCTGCGGCAATGTCCATCTCAGGGCGTAACTCGGTCAACTGACGTGGGGGCCCAGGTAGAGAGAGTCTTCCCGTACATACGGAAGGATCAATAACCCACCACGAGCATGCACATAGACTTGTAAGTATCTAAACTTGGCACTCAATTTGTAAATATTTTGCTTTGTTGTATTATAGATAATGATAATGGTATAAATGTTTGGTGCCATTTATGGCTGTGTTGAGTTATTTTCTTTGTTCAATAGGGGGTAAATATCATACAAATAGAGAAAACTCTGCTGAAATTTTTATAAATTGTAGTTCACATATAACAGTTTAGGTTATTCATGTAGGAAAAGTCATTGGGCATCAAGCCTATACCTACTCAGTTGTTTTTGCACACTCACACAAAGAAGCATGACGGTGTAACATTCATCAACAACCGATGTAGAGAACTAAATGTATGTCAATTTAATGCATTTTTTTAATGTCTTAATAATGATCCTTTCCTTATAATGTAAACATTGCTTCCTTATAAGACCAATTATAGCAAACCATTAGCGACAGTCTCAGGAGAAGTAACCTGTAGATGAGACTCAGACGTATCTTGAAGCTGTAGGTGGTAGGGACCGTCGTGGCAGGATATTTGGTCTAGGTTCATATATGAACACATGTTATTCGCAATATTCCATGTCCAGTACAGCAGCGTCTATAAGGCCAACGCATAACAATGAAATCATCGAGCTTCGAACCACATTACAAACATTGATGGAGAAGATAGCTCATTTGGAAGAGGGGCAGACAGAGCCGATGGATCAATGGATGAGAGAGCAGGATCAACGGATGAGAGAGCAGATGGCGCAGATGGTTTGCATGAGAGAGTAGATGGAGCAAATGGCTAAAATGAGAGAGGAGATGTAGCAGATGGCTCAGCTGAGACAGGAGATGGAATAGTT
This sequence comes from Erythroxylum mucronatum, assembly GCA_027563825.1. Lineage (NCBI taxonomy): Eukaryota > Viridiplantae > Streptophyta > Magnoliopsida > Malpighiales > Erythroxylaceae > Erythroxylum > Erythroxylum mucronatum. Next base: position 135,696 of record JAOSBP010000205.1, read on the forward strand.
GAAGGGGAGGCTTAAATTAGACCACCCGCAACCACCACGTCCTTAGATAGTCTTACTCATTATGTTTCAATTACAAACATAAGAACTTATGTACACTTTAATGTGTTTATTATCAATTTAAATCAATTTAAATACTTTTAACTCTATATCATCATTTAATTTTCTGATTAAACAAATTATATATATATACAAATTAATTTAGTATGTACAGATAAGTGAAAACTCTTGAAAATATGCATTTATCACAAGATTATGAAATGGGTATAGTTTAAAAATGTCTTCAAACTTATTACCGACGGAACCTCTAATACCGTCAGTAATGTAAATGTATTTACCGACGGACCTTCTCATACCGTCGGTAATGTAAATTGATTTACCGACGGTATTACGCTTCCCGCGGTGTAGGCATGCAATTCGTTGTACCGATGGCCACCGGACCGCTGGTATAATAATATTTTTGGCGACAGGGTTTTTATTTCCGTCGGTACCTATGTCAACTTCTTAATGATATTAACTTTGATTTACTGATAGTTATTCGTAATCTCTGCCATCGGTAAAATATATTGACGGACTATTATCCGTCGGTACAATATTTTGCGACGTTGTTAATACACCGAAGGAAACATGAACCAATTTCCGTCGGTATATAATACCGACGGCCTTGTTAATGACGGTTTTGGCTGTCATTAAATGCCGTCAGTATTTTTAATTACCAACGGAAACAACACGTTTACCGACAGAATGTACCGTCGGTAAATGAGTTATTTCTTGTAGTGATGAGAAATTAGTACAAGTAGACTGAATACAAAAATGCTAATATTAGAATCCAATCGTGATGAAAAGTTTCATGGCGTTTATTACTTTATTTCAGGTAATATGTTTAAGAGAATGGAAGGGAAAATAAGGTTAGGACAACAATATCATACAAATAGAATCTAAAACTAGTTTAGTACTCATTTTATTCGTTTATTACTGTATTAGTTGCAATAGGTTGCAACGAAATCTTTTACTACAAAATACTGATATTTTGGAGCTCTCATGTAGTTCTTATTGCCCCCTAAATCTCAACTAGGCCATGGACCAACTAACATCAACTACACCCAAGTCTTTATTCAGACCCAAAGCCTCCCACACAGCATCAGACCCATCAACTATATTATTCCCACAGGGTGGCTGACCAGCATGCTCATCGTCACATCCATGCTTAGAATCACACTCATCCACCACTTTTGCAGTTACGCTCCTCCCGTTATTTGCCGTAATTCTGATCATCTTAAAACACTTTGAGCCACGCTTGTACCATCCTGTTGATAGTGCAACGACTCGCTCTGTTTTGTTGTGATAGTTCCCGTCACACTCAGAAGGAGCTCCTCCATCACCCCCTTTACTGAAATCGTTCAGAGTTAACCGAGCTTTTGTAGGGGATGTTTCCGGAGGCGAGCATTGATACGTAGGGTAGGTTTTGCTCCCGCAAGTCAGGGTGCCAGATTGCTTACAACCGCCACTCCCTGGCGAAGGGCTTGCTCCACCGCCACTGCCGCAAATGTGGGTGCCAACATCTGGGTCGTCGTTGCACTTACCACGGATGCAAATAAGCTGACCTTTACAGTCGTTCAAGGTCTGACATGGGCCATTACACGAGGAGATGGCATTGGAGAGCGAGGTAAAGCTGAAGAGAATGAAAAGGGATAGGAGAGAAATTTTCAGCATCATTTTGGCTAATGACTCACTCGAAAAGGTGTTGTGTGGCTTCGAGTCTTGCCCATAACAGCTATATATAGATGTATGTTTAGGGCTTGATAGTGAAGTCTGGACTCTGGACTAATCCCATATTAGTCAAAAGTTTTAGATACTATACATTATATATTAAGATCTTCATTCTACAGTCTATGCACTGTTCCATCATTCTGTTTGTTGAATTTACGAGATTAATCGATAAGGAAATGATGAATTTAATAATAAAATATTCGTTTTATTCTTATATTTAAAGATATTTTATATCATAAATAATTTTCATTATCTGAATAATCTATCTTTTTTTATTTTATTTTATTAAATAAATCATTAAATATATAATATTTCATTAATTATATTATAAATACATTATAATATTTCATTCATTATATTATAAATACATGATTTATTAAAAATAATTAAATTTTAAATTAATATGAACTTCCGACTTTTCTTGTTAGACTTGTTTCAGTATTTGTACCACCTTGAAGTTGAAATCAATCACTGACACGACTTTGTTGACCAGTAGCCGTTGTAGTACTATTTGAACTAGAATTTTCACGTCAACCAAACGTTGTCTTTTCCAATTTGCTTTTCGAGGAAAACAAATTTTTGATATTCATCATTTTTACGTATTTATAATCAAGTCCTTAGATTGTTAAAAATTATATACTTACAAATTATATATAAATTTTTATAATGATAAAAAGATTCTACCGTCCCTGATATTTTCTAACCCTAAATAAAGTAGAATGAAAGGCCCTAATGAATCACATATGTAAACTTTAAAAGTATATTTTATTTATAAAATTTAATATTCATACGACTCAAATTATAACTTCACATGCTTAACAAAATAATAAATGATAATAACAATAGCTAAGAACATCTTACAAATGTTAGCGGTGATAAAGTCACCAAAAATAATAGTAAAAAAATAAAATAGTAACAGCAACAATCGAACAATAATATCATATTACAAAACATTAAGAGAATTATACTAATAAGCTTACAGATGATCATAAAAAGTAATTTTTCTACACATTTTTAGATACAAAATTATTAATAATAGTATCAAGATTAATATAACGTTATTATATTAATAAATATAAATAAAAAATTAACATACATCTCTAACAAAATGATCTCAAAATTGTTTTTGGGTCTATATATATGCATATATATTTATCATCCTTTAATTTGCATAAATATGGATATCGAAAATAAATCCAAATAAAAAATATATAAGAGAAATATATAAAATTTTGTTTTTTCTTTTTCTTAATAAGACCGAAACAGAATTGCTAATAATCTTTTTGATGCTAGTTTACAACACTTGTCATTTTCGGTTTGGATTTCTGAAAACTGAATGTTCAGAATTAACGATATGTAAAAGCTTGGAAAAGTCAAATAAACTTTTTGATATTCTCAAATTTTACCCGTCAATATCACTCATACATTAATTTTGATTTTAACGTTTCATTTCAAATTGGATATATTTAAATTCATTACTCAACCTGTTGCAAAACTTAATAATTAAATTTTAATTTAATTCTGAATTGAACATTAGATTTAAATTGAGTTTAGATTATATCGAAACAAACTTTGAATTTGAATTTTACATTAATTTTGAATTGATTTAAATCTAATGTTGAGTTTTAGACCTTTTGCTTTAAGCTAATAATCTAAAATTTCGTATATATTTTAAAAATTTTGAAACTAACTCAAATTATTATGTCTACAAACACATTAGTTCCTCTTATACATATGTATAACATGTCACTACCAAAGTCTTAAGCATTAAGTACCAATTTATTGTCATTAAATTACGGCATAAGTCCTTAAGGCATTATTTTTTAAAAAGCATTTCTTTTTTGGTGTTGGATTGAGTGCAATATTACATAAATTAATTAATTGTAATTTCATTTATTTATTTTATCATCATATCTTCATTGTATAAACCCTATTTGGGTTAGAATTTTACTTAACTTAAAATTTTAATGATATGATCATTAAAATTTTAAAACTGAAATTGGCCAACAAGTCTTTGGTAATAAAACATTATTATTATCCAAAAGTTATTACAAATTACTCAAATAGATAGAGATAGAGATAATAAGTTTATTATTTTAATATAATAATTTTAATTTTAATTTTTAAATTTAAATTTAAATTAATATCAATTTTGAGTCAAAATATACAAAGAGTTATCGTCCCATTATATATGTCTTCCTTTTAACTTTGAAATGATAGTGTTTAATTCTTTTGTTGTACCTAAATTCTTATAAGAATATTCAAAGAAATACTAATATATAATACTCATGTTCTTAAAAATATTTTTTTCAAGTAATGCTCTTATAAGTCATTTTACATATAAACATCTAATATTAAATAATTAATTTTACCATAAACCTTTAAATAAAGAGCTGATTTTATGGATCGGTCAAATAAGTTATATTAATTGGCTGATATAATCAACTAACAATTAATACAATCCGCTAATTATGCATTAATTGTCGAAAGTTACTAACTGCTCCTTCTCTTCCCTGTTTCATGATTCTTGTCTTCTTTCGTTGCAGCCTGCAGAAATCTTCTACTTATTCTTTATATTTTTTTAATATAAACGTTTCTTGTATATAGTTACAATTTAGAATCAGGCAACAATAAATCGAAGCAAGACTGAGAAGAGTATTGCTCTTTGCTATAGTAATATTTATTTCCTTGTTCATTTGGTTCTTCTAGTATTGGTCATCTATAAAATTTATGACTGTCGGCCCTAAATGTATACTTGAATGTGACTAATCAACGTTGGATTAGAAGATCAAAACTAGATGGATTAGTCTCCTGGTGAGGTTGTGGTGAGTGAGACCTTCTCGGTTGAATTGGGCATGAAATTTGGTATATTTCTTAATCATCTTTTACTTAATAGAATTGACATAACAGTGAAAATTTAGATCGAGAAAGGTGGTCGGAGAGGATAAAGTCGATCTAGAGGAGTTGATATAATGAGTAAAGTTGGAAGAGTTGAGGATGATGGATTAGACTGGGTGGGTCGGAAGCTGAACATTCAAACTCGGATGAATTTAAATTTGATTAGACTTAAATTTATTTAGACAATTTGAGTTAGACTCGATTATATTTTGAACCAAGTTCGAGTAGTTTGTAAAGTCTTCTAAATCAGATTCGACCAAATTCATACCTAAGTCGTCGCAACTCATTATCATACCTGTTTCTAGACCTATGCTTTCCAATATACCAAAAAAGGAAGTTGGGATAGAGGAGAATGCGTGACTATGTAGTTGTGGAATAAGTAGGGGTAATGCTCCGGACTATGAAGTTGTGGACTAACTGTATATGGCGTAGATTAAGGTTTAAGATTTAGTAGATGGAAAAGTTGTGGAGTGTGTATATGACGTAGATTAAGGGGTAAACGTTGACGGAAAAGTTTTGACCAAGTGTCGTAGATTAAGGGGTAACCGTTGGTGGAAAAGTTGTGGACTAAGCGTATATGACATAGATGAAGGGGTAGCCATTGATGGAAAAGTTTTGTTTCATTTTTCTAAGAGCAAGATTGTTGATTCAGACTAAAAGTGGGGAATGTTTTTAATCCACCTACGAGCAAGAGTCTTGATCAATGTCTTCTGTTTTTGTCGACATTTAGACTTGCATTAAAGGTAGAACTCCAAGACATAGAAATCTTAGTATACGGAAGAAAATTTCTTGTCAAACATTTCACTTGATTGTAATGTAAGATCGAGGGATGTAATATGTTAAAAAAAAAGAGGCTGAAATTGTTAAAAGAAAAGCCTGAAATTGTCGTTAATTAGTTCTACTTACAATCCTAACTTATCTGGGGACTTACCACCTCCTTAAGTTAAAAATTACAAAATGTTGTCCTAAATCTTAAACGTTGAGTATCAAAAGTGTACTTCCTCAAATGCAAACTCCTGTAAGTTAATTCCAAAAGCATTTGGGCAACGTTGAAGTTCTAATGTTCTAAACCTAAATGAAAAGCCTAGTAACTTACTACAAAAATGCTCACTAGTCTCCCTGACCAAAGAAACAAACATATACGATATCTTCTTATACGCAAGGACCAAAGATGCTCCCAATCTTTGAGCATTCTCAAGAAAAGTCTTGCTCTGAAGTCCTGAGATTATACCGGAAAAGAATAACCTCGAAGATACTCCAAGGCTATTCGTCCAGTTCGTGCCACCTAAATTGGAAAAAGGGAAAAACACAAAGAAAATAAATTAAACTACTAATAATTAGGTAAATAAATTTAGTCAGACTGCAAGGGATAGTTTCCCTTAGTGGCCATGATTTTGGTGTCATTAGAAAGTTAAGAAATGGAGAACAACTTTACAAAAGGAAATTTTGTCTAATTTGGTCATTTATCTTATCAGATTTAGTATGGAAGTTGACCCATGTGTGTATTAGAGGAAAAATCTGAAGTGGTCAATGAAGTTATAAAATTGTTTGACATTATTTTGTTCAATCCAATTGTAAATGTACATGGTATTAATGAGGGCTTTGATTTCTGAATGATTTGTTGATAAGGATCGCAATAGAGTACCCCGGAATTGTCATTGAACATGCATTGTGCATACTTTCTATACTTTGATATGCATAAAAGAACACTTGTACGTTTATGCAAAAATATGATATTTATGAATGTGTTTTGTATATTTTAGAGGAGCACATCGGACGCCAGTTAGACATTGCCAGACTATCCAGGCAATAGCTTATTGGAGTGTACTGTGAGTCAACCTAGATGATTTCGTAGGATTGATTTGATTTGATTTATTTAAACTTCCAACATTATTAAACTGTTTGCGATTTATTTATGAATTCCATACTTTAAATTGTCCGAGGAGATCAATATTCGAGAATGTATTGGAAGTGCTTTGATTGTGGCTTTGATTACTATAGAATTTTGAATGTTATGTGAATTCTCAACGACAGTTGAATGCCGAACTTAGGTCCGATGATTATGAGTTCTGTTTGAGCATCATATGTGATTGTCATATATGCCATATGCAGTTTTAATGCATTTCATAAAATGCATGTTCAGATAAAGGCGTTGTGACTTGAGTTGCTAGTATGAAGCACTTCCACGTAGAGCTTTGCTCCATGATATATCTTTGTGCACGTAGAGCTATACTCCGTGATTCGGTTCAGACTGAGCCTTATGGGCCAGTATTTGTATAAGAGCCTGTTTGGATGAGCTTTTATCAATAGATCTTTTGTTAGAAGAGCTTTTTTAAAAAGCCAGTTGACTGTTTGGCTGTCAATTTGTTGGACCAATGGTGGTTGACAAATTAAATCCTACTTATGTTTTAATAATAATAAAATATATAGAATTGGTTAAGAAATTATTTAAGGTCAAGATAGCATTAATCCTTGATGAGCAAGATATAAATCATTGTGAAATCCACAAGGAAATAATCTCCAACGTTTAAGAGATAAACAATGTGCAAAAGATGATTGTCGTGAAGATTATAATCAAAGATATGTATCCCAACATTTAAAGTTCAAGATTATCTGAAATATGTCCGTTGTAGCTGGCCCCAGTCGACCAGAACATTACAAGTCGACTGAGAATTATCATATCTGTAAAGTGGGGCTTAATCAAGTCGACCAGAACATTGCAAGTCGACTGAAAAACAAGAGAACTGTCAGTTGGATAAACATTCCAGTCGACTACAATCATTCCAGTCGACTACAAACATACCAGTCGACTGATCGAAGAGCGAAGATGAAATGTTTCATAAAAACACTGGTTCCAGTCGACTGACACATCTTGATTAGTCGATTATCAGGTGATACTGAGCAAAATTCATCTAGATCAATCACAAATGGAAAGGAGGAAATCAAGCAACGGCTAGGAGATATCAAGCAACGGCTAATAAATGATCTACAACGTCTATATTGATCCAGAAGCCTACAAATAAATAGAGGAATATCAAGAGATCGAATGGATAGAAGTTTAATAACAAAAAGCATACTGATTATCACTCATATTATTGCTCTTAGTACATTCAATTCTATTTATCTATACTGAGCATTGTTATTTACAATTTCAATCATTGTCTTGGTGAGTTGAGTGATTAGAGTAGAATTACTCTTGCGGTAGGATTTGTACCGGAAGTCAAATCGAATTGTGAGGTATAGCTTGAGCCAGAAATCAAGTGGGTTGTAAAAAGTTCACACTGAACTAAAAAGTGTATAGTAAAGTGGTTTGCCAAATCCTAAGTGGGAGCTTAGGTAGAGGACGTAGGTCTTAGGACCGAACCTCTATAAAAACATTATTTGCTTTTCTTCTCTACTCTTTACATCTAATCTTGTCTAAATTGTTTTGCGTGTACTAACTTCTGATTTTTTGTAGAGCTTTACGAAAAAGGTTAAAGATCTATTCAACCCCCCTTTAGATCATTTACAATCACGTGTAAATTTATCTGTTCTTATTGAAACCTGTTAATTAATTAGAATTTTGATTCAATGAATTATGAGGACCTTCCAACCCTTTGGAATTGAGAAACCATTGAAGACGACGTCGTTGATGGCTTCTCTAAATGCACCTTAAAGAGGAGGATCCAGTCTCATGACTTCAGATGTTACGTTCCACGAGAACTTCATCTTCTGTACGTCATTCCAGTTCAGCAACTCTCCTGGTGCTTTTGTTTTTGCTATCTCCACTTGTTCTGTACATGTAACAAAAAGTGAAAAACAATTACACTGTGAGTCTTCAAATCAAAGTGACTAGAATTAATAATGAGTAATACCCTCATAAACATGCTCGTAAATGTGGGGGAGTTCTGCAAGAGACTTTACAATGAAGGTACAGGCAACACTTGCGGTGTTGTGCCCACCAATCAATAGTCCTAGGATCTTGTCTGCAACGTCTCTCTCGTTTATGCACTTTCCGTCCTCAAAACTTGCTGTCAACATGTGGGACAATATGTCCTATGTAGCCGTTGCCTTTCCCTCTCCCAGATCGATCTTTCTTCTCTTGATAATGGCGAGAAGCTCGTTCCTTATAAATTTTGATAATGGCGTGCTATATCATCCATAACACTGATATATCGTTGAAGAGCCTCAGGTTTCAAGAACTCATGAAGCATTTTGCGCATCTTGATCGCTTCTTCTTTGGATGAGGTCTGAAGTGAAGACGAAAAGATCTTATTGACGGAGTCAAGCCACCATGAAACTACAAGTATGTTCTCATTGGAGAACAAGAACTTATGGGTTGTTGCACTGCAGACCACTACAATTGGCTTGAAACTTGCACAGACTCACTTTACCTTGTCCTGAATAATAGGTGAGTTGTAGGATTTGAACTCGTGACTACTTGATCACAAAGGTTCTGATACCATGTTGAAAGGCCTAACTTACTCTCAAAAGCTAACTTAAGAGGGAAGGTTTGCACACTGTTATAAATTGTTGAATGCTCTTATAATTGTCCGATGTGGGATTCTTGACAATATGCAAGTTTCATTCATCCACAGATTTCTTTTTGACTATACTGACTTGTTTTTGGATGTTACCAAGCTTAAGAAATTCCCGAGGATGAGGTCCTAAAGTAGCCACAAATGACTAGTAGGAATGCCATGCATGCACGTTAGGCAATCGTAATCACCAAAAACTAGTTCAAAGCTCGACTCTTACTCAAAGCATTCACCAAGTTCTTTGTTACACTATGAATGGAGGAGCTACGTGAAGACTAGAGCTGCCCTCGCAGTAGTCCACTACCACCATTAATTTTCTTTGCCCTGGATTACATACACTACTTTCCATTAATTTGGGGTAGCTGAAATCCAAAAACCCGTAGACCATTATCTGATCCATTTTATGTTATCACTATAATATATTCTTAAAATGAAAAAGCATTATGTTAAAGATATATATACTCACTTTTGATTGCCATATTTAAAAAAATGAAATTAGTCTTATTGTTTTAATGATAAAAATTTTAAATGGACTAATTTTGTAGTATAATTTACATTAACAATTTTTGTTATTAAAAACTAATTAGTTTATTAATTTACGAGCTGGTTTTAATAAATTAGAGTAAATTATTTAATTTTTTTAAGTAAACTTCAACTTTTTCTATGGATAAAATAACTTTTCATTCTCTCTTCAAAATACTTAGGTTCTATCACTTTTGACCGATTATATCCGTATGAAATTGTAGCTACCTTAGAAATTTTGATATTAATATGTAAGTAACGTATAAATTTAATTTTATGTCAGTCTAATCCTCATTAACCTCTAAACCTCTTATCTTCAAACATTACTTTAAATCATTTATAGACTCTTAAAAAAATAAGTATGAAGTGTGAAAATATATATATGATTGATTATTTCTGCAATATAATGTTTTACTTTATTACTTTGTAAGCTCATTATCTAACGATGTTATTTAAATAAAATTTAAGATTGAACAATTTATTAATAACATGTCATATTAATTATTATTACATTTCATCAGAAAAAAGATATTCTACAAAGTCAGTATTATGTAATTTATTTAGAAATCATGGTTAAATAATTTTAGTACAATATCTTTAACATTATAAAAAGAAAAAGGTCGATTTCTATGAATTCGTGTAGGCTAGGCCTACAATTATTCATACGAAAACAAAATACACAAGGGTAGGAAATAGGCCGGCGAACTCTCTTGTATATTGCAACATGAAGAGTAGCTTTCGTGATTTAATTATACTGTTTGTCACTTTTTTCATATAAGTTGAAGAATCTTGCTTCATACTCACTAGTTTCTTTCATAAATCATTTCCAGACACATTCTGCAGATAATATATACATGAAAAAGGAGAACCGTAAAAGTTCGAACTAATAGTTCATTTGATCATGTTCGATAGGAACTGAAATCCATAGCTCGATGCTTGCTTCTCTAACAGAACCTCTATTAATTATGTTAGAATTTACAATAAATTTACGGGCCGGCCCACACAAGAAAAAAGGTAGATTACATTACATACAAATCTAAGTGAGATTACACCGACAAAAATTGGGTCCATTTCGGTGACGGAACTCCAAGTGGCCCCCCTCACTTTCCTCTGCAACTGCTTGTTGTTGGCATTTATAGGTTCTTAAGTTTTGTGATCAATTAATATTCTGGTTGGTTGTGTTATAATTAACCATAAAAGTAACATCTACCGGCCGATTGATATATATATAATATAAGGTTGAAAATGCATGCATGCGTGTACTTGATTCAGCTTGTAACCTGGAAACTCATTAGCATGTCTTCATCCATCATGTGTGATTAGTTGTTGACTGAGTGACTGTCCATTGTGTTAGAAAATTTCAACAACTACTGACGTGGATGTTGCAGCCTCGATATTTGCATGGATTTGGTGAAGAGAAATTTGCAAGCGTTGAAAATTTGTTTGCTGCTGACGGTGACAACAATCTTAAAAGACTACAACAGATTCATTGACAAACAAAAATGTTGTTTTTCTTTGCGATCTCCAAGTGCCCCGTCACTTTCCTCCATCTGCAACTGCTTCTGCTTGTGCTGGCATTTATTTATAGCTAGCAGGTTCTTAATAACTCAACGCTCTGGTTAATGGTTGTGTTATCAGTTAATTATTTTGCAGGACTGATTTGGTCAAGCAGGAAACAGAACAGCTTAGTTGTGCATATATATAAATGAGTACTACTACTACTACACTTGTGATTTGCCTTAAGTCGAGCTAGGTTTAGTCTGTGATAGGATAGGATAGGACATGCCTTTTATTAGCAATTACTCAACATTTGATCAGAGACCAAACCTGGTCGACTAAGACAAATCACAAGTACTGTAGTAGTTAGTACTCTTTCAGTTAGGTCATGCCTTTGATTAGCAATTACTCAACATTTTAAAGCCGTTAGATTGGTTTTACTCATTTTTAAAATTTTTAATTTAGTGTTTGTTTTCATTATTGTTTTTAATTTTTAATTTTTGTTTTTAGTTTTAATTTGTTCCGGTTTTCAAAAATTTTGAAAACTATAAAAATAGTTTTTGTTTCTTATTTTTTCATAATCTAATTTACTATCATTTAAATAAATATTATTTAATTATTTAAGTATTAATAAAAATTATAAACAATTTAATTCAAGATTATATATTTAATAAATTAAAATTATTTATCAGTAAAAATTATGAATAATTTTATTTTATTTAAGTTTTATAATTAAATTATATGTAATTAAAATCTAATAATTATCAATGAATATAATTAAGTTTAAAATACATAAATATTCTAATAAAATTTGATTTATTAATTAAAATATATTTTAAATAAATATTAATTTTTAAATTATTTATTTTATTAAAATAATATAATTTTATTCATAATTTGTTAATAAATATTATATAAGAGATTAAATAAATTTATTTATTTAAAAATAATTTATCTTTAAATTTTTATCTAATACTCCCTCTGATTCATAATAAGTGTTGTTTTAGATACATTTTAATTATTCAAAATAAGTGTCATTATTAACTTTGTATGCATGTTTATAGTTTTACTTCCAAAATTAACCTTTAATTTCTCTCACATCTTAATTACATAAATTACACAGATTATATTTTTAAGATACTTTAACATGTAATTAATAAGGGTATATCAGACATTTCATTAACTTTCTCACTCATTATGAATCGGAAAGAGTATGTAATTGTTATCGGTGATAAAAATATAACTATATTAATATTAACAATTAAACAGATTTTTATTTTTATTTGAAAAACTGAAAATAAAAACCTAAAAATACAAGAGAAAAACAAAAAAAGAACTAAACAACAATAATTAGCTTTGTATGCGACAAAATCATAATATATGTTTTTCACGTGATAAAAACTAATTTAACGTGACTTATCATATTATTAGAAGACTATTTTTATAACAATATAAAAAATAAAATATTTTAATACTAATTTTAAAATTTTAAATTATTGTTATAAAATTAGGTTTCTAATTAATTCTTTTTTTTCACTAACTCGATATAATTTTGACACTAAATTTATGATGAAGTAAATCTCACTCAAACAAAGGAATCTTTACGAAGGTTCGTTCCTGAATCTCTATGAAGGTTGTTGTCTCCTAAAAATCCCAAATCATGGTTAGGTTTTAGTTTACGTGTCCAAACTCGCAACGCAAAACCTACATAAATGCGTAATAATTACGTGCATCTGGCTTGATGCTTGTGTGACTATCGAAAGGACAGGGACGGTTGAGGAGGAGTCAATATCTTCTTTCTCATAAATTTTAACTATTTATTTATATAAAATTTATTAACTATTTATTTATATAAAATTTACGTAAACTTTATATAAATAAACGTGAAATTTGTATATAAATAAATAGTTAAATTTTATTAAATAAAATAAAATAAAATAAAATTGCACAGAAATCCGCGCTCCGGAGAGTTACTAATTACTCTCGGTTCAATTAGCCATTTTGCATAATAAAACACTAAAAGTGGTTGAAGAGTCCAAGTCAAGACCTCTCTCTCTTTACTGGGTGTATCACTTAGCTTCGGCTATAAAGATGGTTACACAACTCTGCATCTTCTGCCAGAGCTCGCGCGCAAGCTTCTTCGAAATTTCTACTACAACGTACGTACCCTTTGGCGACATTTCTTTCTTTTTCTTTTCCCATCTCTCGAAAGGAAAAGAAGGTCACTATATTGATATATAACCTTCAAGTATTTACTGTTTTTTGGGTGTTTGAAACCAACATATATATATATATATAATCAGCTTCTAACAATCAACAATGGTCTCCTTTCCTTCTGTTGATTCTTTCCACAGATGTACGATTACCTAACAACGTTATACAAGTAGTTGACGTATTAATATTAGTAGCTAGAGGATCTTTTTTCCATTTTTGGTTCTTCGTCTTCTTTTTCTTTCTTGTCTCTTCACTCTTCTTCCCCTACGTGTAATCCATAACTAGCTTGCAATATGCATGATGGTATACTTTAATGGATATCAGGTTTTATATTTTGCAGTCTATATATACATATTACTAAGCTAAGATTGTGGAGGAAAATCGATCGATAATAGAATGTGGAAGCTAAAGATAGCAGAGGGAGGTCCATGGCTGACAACAACTAATAATCACATAGGACGACAACATTGGGAGTTCGATCCTGACGCTGGAACTCCTGAAGAACGTGCTCAAGTGGAAAGGGTCCGTCAGGAATTCAAGAAAAATCGGTTTAAAATCAAGCAAAGTTCTGACCTCCTGATGAGGATGCAGGTGATTATTAAATTCATCTGCAGTGATATTATTCCTAAAATTTATGTATAAAATTGACCAATAATACCTAAAACTTCCGATGTTGATAATTTCATTAAACTGTAAAGTCTTGTTATATGCTAGCTACTGCATCATCTACCTATCTTTCTGTAAACTTAAATTTCAACTGCAACAAAAATAACACTTCTTTCAACGAAACTGTTGACTTATGCAGATGAGGAAGGAGAACCCGTGTCCTCCGATACCTCCAGCGGTGAAAGTGAAGGACGAGTTAGAGAAGATAACAGAAGAAGCAGTGACAACGACACTGAGAAGGGGTATTGGTTTCTTTTCTTCAATTCAGGCGCATGATGGTCACTGGCCTGCTGAATCTGCCGGTCCCCTTTTTTGGATCCAACCCTTGGTAATTAATTAACTAACTAAACGTACGCACCTGAGTAAATTATCTCTTTTTCAGTATATAATAATTAATAAAGAAATATCCATCATTAGAGTAAATCCAAATGTCCAATGTCTCTTTTTTTAATGCTCATTCATGCAGGTTATGGCATTGTACGTGAGTGGGGGGCTTAACACTGTATTTCCTTCTGAACATCATCAGAAGGAACTCGTACGATATTTATACAATCATCAAGTATGGTATAGTATGCTATAAAGATTGGATATTCTCAAGTATCATCAGTTTGGTGATGCTATTATTAGTTAAAACCCATTTTAATTAACTTGCAACGATCATTAAAGAACGAAGATGGCGGGTGGGGGTTTCACATAGAGGGTCCAAGCACAATATTTGGTTCAACTTTTAGCTACATATGCCTGAGATTGCTGGGACAATGAATAGAAGATGGTGAGGATATGGCTATGGCGAGAGGCAGAAAGTGGATCCTTGACAATGGTGGTCTAGTTGGAATTCCTTCTTGGGGAAAGTTCTGGGTTGCGGTAAGGCCAATGTAACTTCTCTTCCTCCTATCAGATGAGCAATTACTCAATTTGCTGAGGTGTCAGAAAATAGTTTATGAATGTATACTTATCAGAAACAGTGTCGTCATAATTCCCATGTAAAAAGAAATGCAACTAAGATCGTCCGTTCGATTTTTACAGTGTTTTATTGTGTCCAATGAATCTCTATCATTTATTTATGCGGATTCTACATAAATAAACGTGGAGTCCGTATAAATAAATAACTGAGATTTACTGGACATAATAAAATATCATAAAATTAGACAAAAAAAATTGGACTCAAAAGAATAGCCACGTAAAGGACATGGATATCTGCAGATGCTACAAAATACAGATATAGGTCAAAATCACCCAACAACAGCCCAGCAAAATGCAGATATAAATCCACACCAAATCCTCTTATCCAATCCCAGGGTCATAAATACATACCCAGTAGAAATCATATATGACTTAAGTCTTTATTTCTTGAGTGTTCTTACTTTTGCAGGTACTTGGATTGTACGAGTGGTCAGGTTGTAACCCTCTAAGTCCAGAGTTCTGGCTTCTTCCTCAATCCTTTCCTGTTCATCCAGGTTCGTCAAATCAAGAAGTTATTGCTTTTCTTTTTCTCGATCAATGCATTTTTGGTACGTTTGTTGGGGGAGGGGTTACGTAGTAAATAGTACCTAGGAAATAGTAATGTGATGACTGATGAGTTTGTGTAGGGTCGACATGTCTGCGACATAAAAGAAAACATCCTTAGTTACTGGACCCTTTGAAAAGTTAAGTTTCCGTTCCAAGACCACACGTAACCCTGTCTTTAAGGAACATTGACTCCGTCGGTAATCTCACCAACCAACCCCTTAAGAAATTTATGACCTCTTCCCATCAAAGAGAAACAGACAAATAAAGCTGCTTAAGATTTTCATTTATCGCCGTGTACATATGATATGATTATGCAGGAAACATGCTGAGTTACGCACGATTGGTTTACATGCCAATGTCGTATTTATATGGGAAAAGGTTCGTGGGTCCAATCACTGGATTGATTCAATCACTAAGGCAGGAGCTTTACACTGAGCCCTACCACCAAATTAACTGGAATAAGGCTCGGAACACAGTAGCTAAAGTGAGTGATCAGTGGACTTTAGAGTATATATATTTATTTACAAGAAATATGTTTCAGAAAATCTAAAAATGTTTCAGGAGGACCTTTATTACCCGCATCCTCTAATTCAAGACCTGACTTGGGGATTTCTGCACTATTTTGTGGAGCCAATATTAACGCGTTGGCCCTTTTCTATAATAAGGGAAAAGGCACTCAGGACTGCGATGGAGCACATACATTATGAAGATGAGAATAGCAGATATATGTGCATTGGAGCCGTGGAAAAGGTTAAAAAACAGAAGATCATCAATTGGGTTGAAACTTAGCATACAATTGATAAATTATTGAATTCCGTTAATCTGATTGATTTAACGATAACGATAATCACTAATAACCATTAAATAACGATCATATAATTAACCATGTATGAATTGGTGCATGCAGGCTTTATGTCTTATGGCATGCTGGGTGGAAGATCCCAATTCAGAGGCATACAAGCGTCACCTTGCGAGATTGCCAGATTATTATTGGATTGCTGAGGATGGTTTGAAAATTCAGGTGATGTAACTAAGTAGACAAAATCATAAAAACATGTGAGATAGCTAGATATGTAGCTAACTTAGAGATTTGCAGACTTTTGGATGCCAAATGTGGGATGCAGGTTTTGCAATCCAGGCGATTATGTCAAGTAACCTAAGCCAGGAGTATGGACCAACTCTTCATAAAGCACATGACTTCGTAAAAGCTTCACAGGTTCTTATATTTTTCTAGTTTAGCTTGCCTGGCCTAGAACATGGTTAATCTAAACCACTAATAAGTTAATATTATACAATATAATATATGATTGAAGGTCCGGGAAAACCCATCGGGCAATTTCGAAGCAATGTATCGATTCATAAGCAAAGGTTCGTGGACATTCTCAAACCAGGACCATGGTTGGCAAGTATCAGACTGCACTTCTGAGGGACTCAAGGTGCTAAAGTTACAAACAATGTATTAGATGTGATGTAATAATAATAACAAGCTTTGACTTGTGTCTGTTTCAGTGCTCACTCTTGCTCTCACAAATGCCTACGGAGCTTGTTGGTGAAAAGATGGAGACTGAACGATTGTATGAAGCTGTTAATGTCATCTTGTCCTTACAAGTAAGAGATGATCGTTAAAATTATATGCAAGCTGAATCCATCATGAACCAACCAACACATGATTATGCTCATCTCTTTGTTATATTTTACGTGCAGAGTAGTAATGGCGGTTTTCCAGCTTGGGAACCGCAAAGAGCATATCGTTGGTTGGAGGTAGGAAGCTACTCTTTTCACTTTTCTCATATTCCTGAATGGTTACTGATGATAGAACACTACATTTAATTGCAGAAGTTCAATCCAACAGAGGTGTTTGAAGATACTTTAATAGAACGAGAGTAAGATTAGTAAATTGCAGTGTGCTTTAAGTAGGAAAGAAAGACCCTGAACTAATATATGTATATATATATATATAAACATAAAAGGTACGTAGAGTGTACGTCCTCAGCGATTCAAGGACTAGCCCTGTTCAGGAAATTTCATCCCTCTCACCGAAGAAAAGAAATAGACGCTGCCATTGCCAGAGGAGCAGAATACATTGAAGATACACAGAATCCTGATGGTTCATGGTAATGTGTATTTTTTATTGATTTACTATTATAAACAAACAAACATGGTTTGAATTGAATATGTGTATATATATATATATAAGTATAGGTACGGATGTTGGGGAATATGTTACACGTATGGAACATGGTTTGCGGTTGGCGGGTTGGCTTCTTGCGGCAGAAATCACCGCAACAGTCCAACACTAAACAAAGCTCGAGAGTTCTTAATATCAAAGCAGCTCTCTTGTGGTGGATGGGGAGAGAGTTACCTTTCCTCCCAAAACAAGGTAAAGCGCACACACACACACACTCTTCTTCTTCTGTTCTGAATCTGATTGGCATGCATTGTTTAACAGGTATATACAAATCTTAAAGGAGACCGTCCGCATCTAGTCCAAACTGCTTGGGCAGTGTTGGCGCTTATTAATGCTGGACAGGTAATTGATTACTCCCCAAGAAAACAAGTTCTTAACTTGAAAACTTTTGATAATTGAGAAGAATGAGAATGGTCACTGCAGGCTGAGATAGATGCAACACCTATTCATAAAGGTATAAGAGTGTTGATCAATTCACAAATGGATGATGGAGACTTTCCTCAACAGGTAGGTAATTTAGTTACTAACACTACTATACTACTTATAGTTTATAAATTAAATATCTGATCTTCAAACACAGGAAATGACTGGAGCATTTATGAAGAATTGTGCACTAAACTACTCATCGTACCGAAACATCTTTCCGATATGGGCTCTCGGGGAGTATCGTCGTAAGGTTCTGTATACATAAAGTTGTCAATAATGTGTAAATAAAAACAGGGTATGTGTCCTTCGCACCCTGCACTGTCTGTATATTTGTACCAAGAAAAAAGAAAATTCTCTCAAGATTGTGAAGCCTGTAACGGTCGTTAAGTTGTAATATCATGTGAAATGTCATTTAGCAACTCTTTTGCTGTTCTTGAAAACTCTGTTCGTCTCAGATGATGAAGATTTTCTTATATATTCTTTATATCAAACTATTTCTCAAAAGGGATTCATGTCGTATGAAGTAACAAAATACGCTCTCAAATTCTAACAATCCAAAATCTGAATTCTATTAAAAGCACAATCCTTTTTCTCTCAACCAAGTAATGTGTTAGAAGCTTATATGAGCTTGAGTTTCCAACTCTTCAGAACTACATAACATCCAAGTCATGATCCAGTTGGTGTAGCTAAAGATATCCATCACACAAGTTCATTACAATCCTGAT
>JAOSBP010000205.1:156541-169624 GCA_027563825.1 Erythroxylum mucronatum
CTTTTGAGGCAATTTTGCAAGAAAACCCAAAACTTGGAATCGAAGATGAAAAAGAAAGGCAATCCCTAGAATTGAAAGTAAAAGAAAGAGAAGTTAAATCACTTACCTGCTTCAATTTTCCAGTGGTCTCTATCATGCGACCTTGAATCTCAAGAAAAGCCTACATCAAAAACAGCCAAAATAAAAAAGACAAATCAACGAGAAAGTGGAAGGAGAAAACACGAAAGAACCTCTATGCAAAGGAAGTTACAGTTCTGTTAGCTTCGTCAGCCATTATTAGAGAAAGGAGAAGAAAATAAGAGAAAAGCCTCCAATTGCACAGACGGCGACGGGAAGGAGAAGTGGTCACACCCTACTCAAAATTGCTTACTTTGGGTTCTGTACTCGGGAATCCATTTTCAAGCGTAAAACATGAGAAAATGACGTCATAATTCAAATAAAATAATAATCATAATGAGTATATTGACTGTGGAGTGTGGACAGTCGTCTCTCTCATTTAGCTGGGGCGTTTTTTGGCGGGACCGATGAAATCAAATCAACAGAAACTGCCATTCCCTCCGTCTCTCAATAATAATCGAATCAGACCCAGGTTCATTTGAATTTATTATGATTTATTATATGATTTCATGTGGTTATTATAGTGAGCGCGAAAGAAAGATTTGTGCTTGGTGTTGTTGATGAATGGAGATACCTTAACTTCCGGAGTCTAAATTCATGGGAGTCTGTTTTAGTGTTGAACTCTCTCGTCATCAATTCAAGGTATGTATCCTCTTTTTTTTCTTCATTTGTTGATCTTCGTTTGTTCTTCTACCGAGCTTTTGGGTAAATTTCTTTTCTTTTCTTTTCTTTCTCGTAATCTTTTCGTCGAATTCTTTTTCTAATATCATAGCAAACAATGAATTTCAGAATTTCTTACTCAAACAGATTATAGAAACATAATTCTTGTGTGTTTTGAAGCAGGACATGACTGTGATAAATCGCCAAGTAAATTCAACAGACCAGGTTCATCAGATATCAAAACCATGAGTGCCACCGTATCGTCATCGTCAGTAACCAGGAATGTTACCGATCTCCGTCAAAATTCTGGATACACCAATGTTAACATTTTTACCTACCAGGAGATGACATTGGCGACTAAACATTTCCGACCCGAATTCATTCTTGGTGAGGGCGGTTTCGGTGTTGTTTATAAGGGAATCATAGATCAAACGGTAAGGCTTGGTTATGAGACTACTCACGTTGCCATTAAGGAGCTTAATCCCGATGGCTTACAAGGTGACCGAGAATGGCTGGTATTCATCTATCTGTTTTTCCCTTTGGTGTTTGTTCTCTTAGATGTTGCGTTAGGTTGAATTCTGCTGATCTCTGACCGAAAATGCAATTTGTAATTACCATAGCAGTGTTCATTTTGCAGGCAGAAATTAACTATTTAGGTCAACTGAGACACTCAAATCTTGTGAAGCTTATCGGCTATTGCTGTGAAGATGAACACAGGCTGATAGTCTATGAATACATGGCCAGCGGGAGCCTGGAAAAGCATCTTTTTAGGAGTAAGTGGCTCAAAATCTTAGTGGTTAGGGGTTTGAGTTTTCATGACCATCTTGTTAGATATGAAATTGTAGTTATGCTCAAACAGTTTTCGAAAATTTTCAAGTTGAACCCCATGATTGAATGGATCCCCAACAGTTATGTTCAAGATGTGGTTCTTATTCTCCCTTTTTGTTGTCATGTTTCAGGGGTGGGTTGTACTTTGACTTGGCCAAAGAGAATGAAGATTGCTTTAGATGCAGCAAAAGGGCTTGCTTATCTTCACGGATTAGAAAGATCAGTCATATACCGTGACCTCAAGACAGCAAACATCTTACTTGATGCGGTTTGTTTTTCATTGTTGATCTTAGTTTATTAGTTTTATTGCTATCTTTGTTTCTTCTCTGAATTTGTGGTAACGACATGCAGGATTTCAATGCGAAGCTTTCAGATTTTGGGTTGGCAAAAGACGGTCCAATGGGAGACCAGACTCATGTGTCTACTCGTGTGATGGGCACATATGGATATGCTGCCCCCGAGTATGTAATGACTGGTGAGAATGTTACAGCAGCAAATAGTATTCAAGTAAACCTGAGGTTTTACAAAACCGATATTAGAAGCTAAGTCTAGTTTCTGTACTATGATCCAACCAGGTCATTTGACAGCTCGAAGTGATGTTTATGGTTTTGGAGTGGTGCTGCTTGAGTTGCTTCTTGGAAGGAGAGCTTTGGACAAGAGCAGGCCTAGCCGTGAACATAACCTTGTTGAATGGGCAAGGCCACTCCTAAACAACAAGAAGATACTAAGGATCATAGATCCAAGAATGGATAGGCAGTACTCAGTGAGAGTAGCAATGAAAGTAGCCACTTTGGCATACCAATGCCTGAGCCAGAACCCAAAAGGGAGACCCCTCATGAGTGAGGTGGTTGAATTGCTTGAGACTGTTCAGACACAGGACGAAAATGCATCATTTAACACTTCTGGGGAAGCTATAAACTTTTATGAAGAATCTGAATCAGAGAGAAAAGTATCCAACTAGAACTAGAAGTAGTAGTCCTTCATAGAGAAAGCAGAAACAGAGAGCCTCCCCTGCACCAGAGGCAATCCATTTCAGTTCTTCTCCTGATCCTGTATCCCCTTGTGTTGATATGTTTTAATGAATGGAAATCTTGCTGCAGAAAAGTCATGATAACAAGAGATAAAAGAAGACATTTATTTTCATTGTTTTTCTAATTTCCATAATCTGAAATGCAATTAATACATGCAAATTTCAAACTTCAAACAAAAATTCTAGAGTTAAAAACAGAAAGATCTACTGAGAGACAAAATCTCCAAGGCATTTTTTTTTATGAAAGGTAAATGTATATTCATCAAAATCTCCAAGGCATTTTGATTTACTCATATGATTGTTGTTAAGCTGAAGAAGAAGAAGAAGAAGAAAGCACTCGACAACGGTATTCTCCCAGAGCCCAAATGGGAAAGATATCGCGATATGCTGAGTAACTTATCATGCAATTCTTATTGAACACTCCCATTATCTCCTGCAACCATAATCAATAATATCAAGTTATTTTCTTCTACTCATCCACCTAAATCCAAGTAATATTTTTTCTATCAACCAACCAACCAACCTGCTGTGGGAAATCACCATCCTCCATTTGAGTGTTGATGAGGTATTTAGCAGCTCTATGCAAGGGGCTTGGGTCTCTCTCAGCCTGCCCAGACTCAATCAGGCTTAGCATTGCCCATGATGTACTGACCACATGGCCTCTGTTCCCTTCCAAATTCGTATACACCTACCATTCATCCCCAAAACAAGCTTTTAAATTAGTAATTAACATATCTCATAGCTCGTTATAAATAGCCTGGCATAATCCACCTCAAAAACCATACTCACCTTGTTTTGACACGAAAGATAACTCTCTCCCCAACCCCCACATTCACACTGTTTTGAGAGTAGAAACTCC
Source organism: Erythroxylum mucronatum (assembly GCA_027563825.1). NCBI lineage: Eukaryota > Viridiplantae > Streptophyta > Magnoliopsida > Malpighiales > Erythroxylaceae > Erythroxylum > Erythroxylum mucronatum. The sequence continues at coordinate 160,036 of JAOSBP010000205.1, forward strand.
ACAGCTTTCCTAATACTCCTGCTATTCTTGTACTCCTTCCCTGCTGCCACCAACCCTTTTATCCCGAACCATATGGCATATAAGTAGCATATTGCCCATGACCCATACCTGTTTTTCACATTCAATTTCACCACTTATGTTACCAACTATGAACCAAACCCACACCAACACTACATTTCTTCACCAACTAACCCAAAAATAATATCAATGAAGAATAATATTCTCAAGGAACAGGAGCCAAACCATGAACCATCTTCTTTCTGTATGCTTTCGATATATTTAGCTGCTTTTTGGACGCTCTGTTCTATTTCCTCTCTCCGATGCCCAGGATATAGGTTTTTAAACATTGCCAACGCTTGAATTGCAGCAGAAGTACATTCAACATAACTGCATTTCATACCAATTACAAATTCAGCATTCAGGAGGAGTAGCATATGCCAATATGTACAGAAAACAAAAGCATTTTTCAGTGCATGATCAGACTCAATATGCCAAATGACTTACGGATAGTCAATAACAATGTCTCCAAACGTTTCAGCAGGGTTGATGACCTATAAACAACCCCCAACATAAAAAATAAATAAATAATGTGAAAAATTCACTAAGCTTAATTTTAAGCAGTTCCAAGCACAAAGGTCGCGCATCAGATGCTTTTAGCTACTCTGCAGTTTGTAAAACACTTCAAGGATCTCGTTTCTCTGCAGTTATACTCAAAAACAGAGTTTCATTCCTCATGCTGTGCAATCCATACGTTGACATATTAAGATACACACAGAGGCTACAGATTGTAACCAGTAGTAGTCACTGATACCAAACAGAATTAAGATAAAACATTTATGCAAGAAGGTTATTTCTCTGAGAGTACCTCCAACCAGCTGTAAGATCTTGAGAGCTCATATGTTGCATAACCACCATCGTCATTCTGCAGCATGAAGAAAATGATTGTCAATCACATAATTTTTTCCCTTGAATAGTGTTATTACGACATATAAGGGAAATAAGACAAAAAATTAACACAAACATGGCGAATCATCCTATAATAGTGTGCAGAACAAAAATCCTGCACCACCCCGAGGACTTCCTGCTTAGGATTTAGGTACTAGCTCACTTTAAGTTACCTGTAAGGAGAGGATCACATTTACACCATCATATAGCCAGTTTGCATCTAATGGTTTCCCAACAATCTCCGGAGATATTTTTGATAATAGAAGGGCAGCCTAAACATGAACAGCTATAATGGGTAAGGAACAGACAAAATAAGCACAAATAGAACTTTAATTTAATGACCCATTACTTTCAATCCTTCAGCTGTGCAGTCTGAAATTGGCCATCCATGATCTGCTGTTGAGAAAGGCCATGCACCTTTTGAGATATGACGATACCAATAATTTATATCTCCAGGACAGTCCTCCGGAACCTTCAAAACAATTAAAAAACAGCTCATCAAAATTTGATATTTAAGAGTTAATAGATCACAAATACAACCTTTTGGAAAATAAGGATCAACAAGGAGAAAAACCTGTGTATTTTTAACAAATGAATGTGCCTTTTTTAGAGTAGGACCATATTCCTCAACAAGATTAGTTGAAATTATAGCTTGAACAGCAAAACAGACGTCCCATGATTGACTTCCATTATAACCCTGCAGAACAACATCAGCTTCAATCTTTAAAAAGTCTTCCAACATATGTGCCTCTGTCCACCAAATAATTGTGAAAATGCAGTTACAGGGAAGAGAGGCGGCAAACCTGCATTTTCATTCCATCTTCCGCAATCCAAAGGTAATCATATATTCTAGGCAGATGTAATTTGAAAGCTTCGGAGTTAGGATCTTCCACCCAACAGCAGAGCATATTTAACACCTGCATGAGTCCAAAATGTGAACAAACATACAAAAGAGTAAATGCTTCTGTCATACACTTTGGTGATAAGCAGCAATCAAGTTCAATATCTTTCATAACAAATTAAAATTAAAAAAAGAAAAAAGCTGATGGCTTGCAAGAATCTCATCCTGAGAAGGCATCTTAGTAAGCAAGTGTTGAATGATCAGCCACTTGGATGATGTATGAGTCTGTGTCCAAATTTAAGTGCAAGCAGTTTCCAATAGCAGTTAATCGAGATAGAGACACTTTGGAATGAATACTCACCTTGTTTACTGGTCCTATGCAGATATAGCGAGTATTCTCATCTTCATAGTGTATGTGTTCCATCACAGTGTGAAGAGCCTTTTCTCTTAACTTCTTGCCAGGCCAACGCATTAATACAGGTTCGACAGCTTTGTCAAGAAATGCCCAAAGTAAATCTTGGACTAGCGGATGCGGATAGTATAAATCTTCCTGCAAAAGAATCACACCCATAGGAAAAAGAAAGAAAATTTCCTGTACACAGGACATCATGTGTACTATGGCGCTATTAAAGTAGTTAATAATCAGTCAAAATGTAGCTAAAAGAAATTAACTTCATAATTTTAGACAAACTAAGCATAAAAATGCTTTGTGGTGCTTAATATTTTAAATGGCTTGCATCTGGCACATAAAGACTATCCAACAGCTTTCAGAACTGAAATACTAAATAACCAACCTTTGCACACAGATTGCGTGCTTCATTCCAGTCTACATCATGATATGGGACAGTAAAGAGTTCCTTTCTCAAAGACAAAACAGTTGGTGTGATGGGGCCAACAAATCTCTTTCCATATAAATAAGACATGGGCAAATAGACCATCCGGCAATGACACCACATCCTTCCTGCAGATGGCCGAATAGCATATCACCTCCAATTTAGGAAAAAGATAATGCAACTTCAAATATTAAGCCAAGAGTTTTAACAGAACAGATTACAGCTAAGAGAAAGCACACAACTTGATTCTTTCAATCCCTCACTTTTTCTTGCTCTCTCAATACAAAGACATACACAGTTTTACCACTTGAATTCCTTACCACAACACATAGACAGCTTTATTGCAACAGGGTTTCACACCAGCCCTTCCTAGTTCCTTTAGTTGGATCTTTATCCTAGAACTAAAGTTTACATGCAACACAAATTCAGTACAGCAGCCAAATTAAAGATCATTACTGGTGTCCTTACCAGCTCGAGTCAAGCTATTTTTAGGGACTTTCAACTCTTTTAAATAGAAAATCAACAAAATCCACTCGTTAGCATAAGTGATCTGTCATGTTATATGCATCTGTAAGGAATAACTGGAAAAGTAGTTCTAAAGAAACAAGTAGATTAATTTAAATACCAGGATGGATTGGAAGCAAATAAGGAAGAAGCCATATCTCAGGTGGTAGAGGGTTATTCCCGGACCACTCAAATACTCCGAGTACCTGTTTTCCAACAAAAAAAGAAAATTTATATTAGACTTATCAAACCAGGAGCAAAAGCGTGAACACAAACTACAAATCAAAGGTTAAGGAAGGCACAGAACTGAAAGCCACATTTTCCCCCAGGATGTTATACAAGTAGCACCACCATGATTCAAAATCCAATTTCGTCCTCTCTCCATTGCCCCTTCACCACCATTAGCTCCTTCACCAAGCAATCTTAGAGTAACGTATGTCAGTACAGAACCAAACATTGTGCTATGGCTCTCGATGTGCAAACCCCAGCCACCATCTTCATTCTGAAACCAAGCACAAATTCATAAATGTTCACAAAGATACTGAAAAAAAGTTTCTTTCACTTGTTGAGACGAAAAAGAAAAACCTTTGAATAGAAAAACAAGAAAATTTAATCATAACAATAATTAATACCTGATGATTATAGAGGTAACGACAAATCTCCCGTTTATGTTCGTCAGATAGAACGGCGTTCAGAGCACCGGTGATAGACAGAGTAATCACCTAATTTATGAAAGAAAGAATGTATATTAGTTGACTAAGAGGAAGAATGAGATGCCCAACCCATAGAGATATAGTTAAGAAAAGCCAGCAAAACAATTGCATGAACATTAGAGTCGAAAAAGGAATACCAAACCAGGCATGAGGAACATGGGTCCTCCATAATCGCCTGGCCAGTGACCGTCGTCGGCTTGAATAGTGGAGTAGAAATTCAAAGCCCTTCTTAGAGTCTGAGTCACTGCCTCCTCAGTTACATCTTCCGTATCATCAAGTTTGACTTGCGGTAGTACTTCAGTCAGAGGATTCTCTTTAGCAAACTACATATATTGTCACATGCTTTTAGTCACAACAAAACCGAAAAAGAAACGAACTTGTAGAAGAAGAATCGAACAAGCCAAAGTTGAAAAGGAAGAAGCAAGGTACCTGGAAGCGCATGAGTAGATCTGAGCTGTGCTTCTGTTGGAAGCGGTTGGCAGAGAAATGGCGACGAGCATTTTCGATCTGGGCGAGTTCTTCGGGCGATCCAAGTTTAGGGTCGAACTCCCAAACTTGTCTGCCGACGTGATAGTTGGTTGTACGCAGCCATGGATTCACTCCCTCCGCGATCTTCAGCTCCCACATTCTCAATGTAATCTGCCGTTTGTTTGGTTGATCGAGAGATGATATGTAAATGGTAACGTAAGTGAAAAGAGAGAGTGAACTTTTTTCCTCTAATATGTATATATATATATATGTCTAATAGGAAGAGGTCAACCGCTCCAACTCAATCACAGTCACGTGTAGCTCCGTCGTGGAAGGTGGTGGACAAAACCTCCAACGGCCACCAAAATCCCTCCCTAGTCGTGAGAGTTATGAGATATACAGATCATACAGTGATGCAGAAATTAACACCACTGGTCCACTAGTCCTGTCGTGTTTTTATATATATATATATATTGAAATAATCAATTAATTAATTAAATCTATATCCCATTCCCTATCCCTATCCGTTCACGATAAGAGGTTGCTTAACTCCAACTCCAACCAAGATTTGCGTTGTGATTGATAACGATGAACTGCCTAAACGTATAAACTCTTCACTTAAAACTCTCTTTTACACGAGGTCATGAGTTGCATTGTAATTGTCGAAGCCAGACCACCGCACAAATAATATGTAATGCATGAACACTCCTCTGATCCAGGCATCATAGTTTTGAAGTGTACGTTTCATTTCTGATCTACTTAATCACATCACATCACATCAATCAATATGAAATCTTTTTAACAACTAAGTTTCAGCGTAAGTACAGGATGAAGTCGTCTCCTCCGCAATTCCTCTTCTCACCTAACATCCACGCATTTAGCAATAAACAAATGGGACAGAGCTAAATGTGTGGTTCTCATGTAACGGCACAGGAATGTGGAACCGACGGCCTCGTGCCTTAAGTACAACCTCCAAAACATCTTCTGACAGGTGTGTCAGAACAGTTCAAGCCATTCTTGACTAAAAGTCTAAAACAAGTTCATTTCTTTTTCTTTTTTTTTTTCTGGAATTGAATGGATACAAAACATCTTCTGACAGGTGTGTCAGAACAGTTCAAGCCATGAGGCCATTCTTGACTAAAACAAGTTCATTTCTTTTTCTTTTCTTTTTTTCTGGAATTGAATGGATACCATTTGGATTTTGGAGGGTAATGCCAGAAGTAGAAGATCTTTGCTCAAAGTTTAGTTCAGTTCCTTCCAATTTATCAAATTAATAAGGGAAAGGTACTGTGTTAACATCAACTCTGTGACGTGTGAATATACAATATAATACAATATAAAGCCAAACAACAAGATGCCGGCATCAACTTTTTTCTTCATCACTTCATTGAATTGAAAGACTGTTATTATATACAATATAAAGCCAAACAACAAGATGATCACTATCCAGCGAGCAACGTAATTACAAGTTTTAGAAACAAAATTGATATTTATATAAGATACTTTATTTTAAGTTTTCAAGGATTCTTCCTAAAATGTAGTTAACTTTGTGTTTATATGCATGAATGCAAGCATGAACGTACTTCTAAATCTTATAGTAGGGTGGGACGCAAACATAATTAAGTGTTGGCTACTACATTAAGCAAGAGCCTTTTGAGATTTTACTCAACTTTTGCAGGCAGAGATGGCTCCCGGCCTGGTTTTGACTTTCCATTATATGCAAATCCCTTCTGCTATCAGTACAGATCAATCTATGTACAGATCTTTGGCATGTTGAACTCCTCCTGCTATATGCAGATATTGTCTGGAAATTTAACTTGCGCTTAGACTTAATCTGGATTCAAGAGTATGGAAAGGTGGCTTGTACCCGAGTTGTAAGATGAACTTGAAGCTTCTGTTCAAGGGATGAACATGGATCAAATTGAGCTTCAGGAATTCGTATACGTCAAATGATTTGTAATATGGCATGGACTAACCAGGGGGCACAAAAGCTCTTTTAATCATCATTTGAATCAGAAGTTGAGCCTCTAAAATCCTCTCCCTATGGCAGAGTGCATCAAACAAAATTCGGAATGTGATTGCATTTGGCGTGATGTTCCTACCGATCATTTCCATCAACAATCTTTTAGCATCATCGATCCTCCCTCTCCTGCAGTGTCCATTTATTAAGATAGTATAGCTAACAACATCAGGTACACAATTCTGGTAAACCATAATATCAAATACTCTTCTGGCATCATCCACTTGGCCTTGCAGACAATATCCTTCCATCAAAGCATTGTAAGTGAAATTGTCAGGCTCTAAACCATTTTGAATCATCTTCAGAATCAAGTTTTTAAGCTCTGAAATCATACCTTCCCTACAAAATGTGTTAACCAATATATTACAGGTGATGATATTTGGAGTTATGTTCCTACCTAGCATGTCATTCCATAACTTGGCTGCAACATCTATCCTCCTTTTCCTGCAGTATCCATTAATCAAGATGTTGTAGGTAACCACACTGGGTGCACAACCCCTATAAATCATGAGATCAAACACTTCTCTAGCCTTCGTCACACGGTTTCGTATACAGTATCCCTGCATGAGAGCATTGTAGGTGAAAGTGGTAGGCTCCAAACCTCTTTTGATCATAATCTCAACTATGTCTTGAGCTTGAAAAACCATCCGTTCTTTGCCTAAAGAATGAATCAAAGTGTTAAATGTGATTGCATCTGGTGTGATGCTCCTATCATCCATTTCATTCAAAATCCTTATTGCTTCATCAATCCTCCTATATTTGCAACATCCATTGATTAGGATATTGTAACTGACAACAGTTGGAGCACAACCCTTGTCAGCCATCATATCTAACACTGTTCTAGCTTCATTCATCTGGTTTCTCAAACAAAACCCATGAATCAAAGCATTATAGGTACGAACATCTGGCTCCAAACCTTCTTGAATCATTATCTGAACCAAGTGTTGAGCCTCAGAAATCAACCCCTCTTTGCAGAGCATGTCGATGAAGATATTGAATGCCACAACGTCTGGTGCCACATTTGTGATAAGCATCTCAACCCATAGCTTTTCAACTTCATCTATTTTCTTCCTCTTGAAAAGTGTGTCAATAATGGTGGTGAACACCACCACATTCGGGTCGCAACCACTTTGTCTCATCCTTTTGACTAACTGAATGGCTGAGGACGTGTTGCCCATCTTACAAATTCCTTTCACTAGGGCTCCATAGGTATACAAATTGGGACGATAACCATAGTTCACCATGTCACAAAACAAGAAGATTGCTCGAACAAACTGACCCTCCAAAACAAGTCCATTCATGAGAGAAGTGAAAGCGACGGCATTTGGCTCGTACCCAAGTTTGAAAACGTTACCCAGAGCAGAGAAAGCCAAAGTGGTTCGCTTTAAATGGCAGAAGCAATCCAGCAAGATGGTGAAAGTGTAGAGACTAAGCGGGATTCCCAAATGTTGGAGACGTTTAGACAGAGAAATGACAGTGGAGTAATAATTCATTCTGGAGATAGCTGTGAAGAGTTGATTGAAATGGATGATAGAAGGTAGAGGGTGCATTTGAAGCATGTGATTGAACAGAGATAGAGCATCCTCGAGATTTCTAACCAATCTTGAAGAAGAAAAGGCACGCCTCAAAGCTGCTGTAGACATTAAACTCTTAAAAGCACTATTATTTTCTATTCACGCCATCTTCTTATTGGTAATCAAACGCTTACCTATATTGACTGATAGATAAGAAGAAAAAGTATAGCAGTATTTAGCAGTTGGAGGAGCTCTATGCTTTCTGCGAGTGAGAAAGCGGAGAAGGAACTGAATGGACAAAACTTGAGCCAAAATGGAAGTATCAGTATGAAGAGAAAGAGAGCAGAAGTCTTTGAGACACAAAAACAAACACCTGGTGAGCGATGCCAAGATAATACCACCATTGCTCCCTTTCATCGGTTACAGACTTCACAGAAGCTGCCAAGAAATGCAGAACGTGATTAACTGAGCCCTGAGGAAGTAGTGAGATTGTTTAAGTGGCTTAGGACATAATTTTCTTGACATTGCAGGATCACCTTCGACCGACAAGATCAAATTTTTATGATGCACTTTATTATTATTCTTATTATTCTAATCTTATTTGGGCTGTATTCTTTTTGACAGGTATTTGGACTCTGCTTTCACCTGATATTTGGGCTCTGTTAGGTAGTTTGACATTACACAGCGTTAGCTTTTCATTCTGACTAGTAAGTTGCAACTTCAAAACCATAATTATTTTTTCCTCCACAACCCCCTGTCTCCTCCAGATTTTCCACGTGAATTGCCAGGTATATCACTTCTGTAATTCCTTCAAAGTTCTTGGCATTAGTCAGGAGCTGTACCTTGCTGCTGAATGCTGTTCTCGTTGCTTCACTTAGCTCCTGTTCTGTTCTGTTTGAATCCAAATTTATCTCAGCCTAAAACTTATGAAGGCATTTAATTTTGGACTTTAAGAAAGAATCTTGAATTCCAGTCTTGTAAATCATGTCTTTTGTGACTTGTGAACAGATTTGATGCTCGCTCTGGTTCCTCAGGTTTTCCTGTTGCTCTCCTTCGTGTTGTAAATTGTAAACACATTTGTGGTTTCTGAGTCGTTTGGCGGGTAACTTCATGACAGATGGTTCGTGTTTTTGTGGGAATATATCAATAAGGGAAGCAGAAGAAGGTGCTCTGCATAAATTGCTGAAGCTGATAATTCCAACTTAAAAGTTTTGATTAATATTCTGTAGACAGGTTTCTGATTGACGTTAGTTGATCATGGAATGGTTTAGTTTGAACTAACATTGGTCCTGTAGTTAGTTATGTTAAGATTTTGGAGACAGGCTGTAGCAAAGACAAGTTTTCTTCAACTTCATATTCCAATTTCATAAACCATTTCTTGTAACACATAGTATAGACCTTATTAAGTGATCCGGATCATTCATAAAAGGGTAATAAACGAAAGAAATGTGAAATACCTGATTTTAGTTCCATTCCAACTTCCGAAGCAATTTCCATGGCCAAAATGAACTCTAATTGTAACATCCTGTTATTTATTATGTATTTATAATAATGCCGTGATTAAGGGATTGTAATTACTGCTCTAACGTGCCATTATTTTAGGTTATGTACCATAATATCTTTAGGATGTTCTGGTATCATTGTTACGGATTTCGTACCGTACCGGCCAGAATCCGGTACCGGTACGGGTTCAATGGTACCGGTGACAAATACCGGTCGGTACCGGCCAATTTCGTCGGTACCGGCCGGTA
>JAOSBP010000205.1:170514-183265 GCA_027563825.1 Erythroxylum mucronatum
CGGTACGACCGGTACCGATACAGTTCCGTTCCAGAGCCCAATCCGGTACCAAGTCCGGTACGGTATTCAGAACATTGTCTGGTATGTATCCTATAGTAGTGAGATGTTACACCAATCTTTTTGAATTTTCACGGGAATTATTCACCAGAGCGTAACCACTGTCTTTCTACAATTTTCTCAAAATGTAAGCGCTCTTAACGGGTCAAAGAATTCGTATACTTACGAATCATATGAGCAACTGCAGAAAATTTAATTTTTATATATAGCTTTCATATCGGGTTTTTCCATCACAGGTTCGATATGAGTCCATTTCATACTGATTATGATTCATTTTCCTCCCGAACTTCTACCCATTAATATAGATTATTTATTGGATCATTTTATTATCTTTATCCATATCAAATTATATAACTTAACTGATAAATTATTAAAAAATCAAAAAATACGTTATCCAACTTTATTGGGAAATGACTGTCCAACATTTCTACCACCTTTCCCCGTGATTTCGTTTTTTATTCCTGATTATAGTTATCATAATTAAGTTCAAGACATCAACAAGCTTTGATTTTTCTACGATAAACTTTTTGCTTTAGCCTTATGCATTTGCATTTAGATTCTGGCATGGTAGTTCAAGTGTTCAACCTGTACTCAATATAAACATCGGATTAATCATTTCCTGTTATGGAGTCAATTTGTCTTGGGACCTTGTAAGGTGGCGATAGGTCATGCATGCAGATTTTACGTTCCAATATGGAAGATTCCTGATGTGGGAGGAACCTTACAGAAAATAACATCCAAATCTGCAGTAAATGGATGAATTCTCAGAATCTTGAATGTCAATACATGTGTGGGATAAGGTGATGTGAAGAGAAGAATGTGAATAAATAGAAAAGAACTCAGAGGCAAACCTGAAATATCTCATCCTTGACTAAACCTTCCATGGGAGAGCCAAAAAAACAGGGACTTTGTCAACGCTGCACACACCATCTTCCTGAATTGTGACAGAAACCACCTTACCCTTGTACCCTATTCTTAGCACAAACCCATTTTCTCTCTTTTTCTTTCTCCAATTTTCTAAATTTCAATGCCATCAAAATTTCACCACCAACCCACCTTTCTCTCTACCTCCCCACCACTACCCGAAGAGCACCCGTTTTGTGCCATATTATAGTCCCTGTCGAACACCGTTATGCCTGTAAAGGGCGCGCACGCCGCCCCACTAGTGCGCGTACCACCCAACAAGAATAACAACATCACCACCACAAGAACAACAACAATGGCTTTCAAAGAAAAGAACTTTACGTCCATCCTTATCTTCTTCCTCCTTTCCTCTTTCCATTTCGTTATCTCTTCTGGTAAGACCAACTCCGAGATTCTCCTTAAGTTGAAGAGTTCGTTGTCCAATCCACCGGAATTAAGCAGTTGGAATGAAAAGACTGCGCCTTGCAATGTAGATGCTGCCAATTGGGTTGGTGTGCGTTGTACCAACAATTCTGTTTGGGGTTTACAGCTTGAGAACATGGGATTATCAGGTAAGCTAGACGTTGAAATACTCAAGGATTTGCCTGATCTGAGAACTCTGAGCTTCATGAGCAATACCCTTGATGGTCCTTTGCCGGTGTTCAAGGCACTGGGTGCACTGAGATCGATTTATCTCTCTAACAATCGTTTCTCCGGGGAGATTCCGGGGGATGCTTTTGAGGGTATGTTAAAGTTGAAGAAACTGAATTTGGCAAACAATGGCTTAAAAGGTGGCATTCCTTCATCGTTGGCTTCCTTGCCAAAGCTTCTGGAGTTGAGGCTTGAGGGGAACCAGTTCAGTGGGCACCTACCAAATTTTGGTCAAAAGTTTACATCTTTCAATGTGTCAAATAATGACTTGGTTGGACGGATTCCGCCGAGCCTTAGCACGCTGAAAGATAGCTCTTTTACTGGTGAGTCTTAAACGATTTATGGTTGTTGTACCTTTAGTGTAATTATTCATACATCTCTATGACACTGTTGGAGGGAGCAGCAGGTTTTCTGGAGCTATCTTCGTGATCTAGGTTAAAACAATCCTTTACGGCTACCACTCTCATATGTATATTATTGTTAGATGAACAATCATATGACATATTGCAGATTGTCTGTAGACGAAACATATAGAAAGCTTTTATCTTTTGCATTAACTGATGAATTGAGATGACATAGAACTGAAGAAGAGATTACATTTGGCTCCATGATGAAGCAATTGCATCTTCAACTAATTCTGTTAGTTAGTCGCTTGTCAAGACATTGAGACAGCACATTGAATATGGCCGTGGACTTCCAAGAAAAATTCTCATTAGAAGTACTATTCTGATATTAATGGCACTACTTGCGGGACTTTGCTCAATCTTTTAAAAGGTTTAAGCTATTTGCTCCAGCATAACAATCTAGGCAACGAACATTAATTTCGTGTTTAATTCTTTATCTGGTTGTTAGGCAACAGAGCTCTATGTGGACAACCATTGCAAAAATGTGCCGATGGTTCAAGAAAGCCTTCAATAGCTAGCATCGTGGTTGTATCTATAGTTGTGGTGGTAGCACTGGTTGCTATAATTGCAGCTGGAGTAATTCTTCTTCGTCGAAGGAACCAAGCACCCGAATCAGTCGAAGCATCAGCATCATCAGACTTGCAGAAGAAAACAGGCTATAAGGGAGCAGAGCAAGGGTTATGTTCCTCACCCGACCACTCAGGAAGCAGCAGGAGAGCTGAGCCCACAAAGTTGTCATTTGTGAGGGATGATAGGGAGAAGTTTGATTTGCCAGACTTGTTAAAGGCCTCAGCTGAGATACTAGGTAGTGGTTGCTTTGGATCTTCTTACAAGGCTGCCCTCTCAAGCGGAGCAAAGATGGTAGTTAAGAGGTTTAAACAAATGAACAATGTTGGCAGAGAAGAATTTCAAGAGCATATGAGGAGGTTAGGAAGGTTGACGCATCCCAATTTACTTCCACTCGTTGCATATTATTACAGAAAAGAGGAGAAGCTCTTGGTTAGTGACTTTATTGAGAATGGCAGCTTGGCAGTCAATCTTCATGGTATTGTTCTGATCCCATTTCATAATTCATAACCATAAATAACCGACTGTAGTACATCTGCAAAAGCTGTTATAACCATAAATAACCGAATGTAGTACTTCTGCAAAAGCTAAGTGTCTTCTGTTTTAGTATTATCAAAGCTTGAATGAATACCAGAATATGGTAGTGACCCTTGATGATATATCTTCCTGAAATTCTGCATCTTCCTTTCAGGTCACCAATCTCTAGGCCAACCAAGCCTTGATTGGCCAACTCGGTTGAAGGTCATTAAAGGAGTCGCTAAGGGTCTTGCATATCTCTACAAAGAGCTTCCAAGTATAGTTGCAGCCCACGGCCACTTAAAATCCTCAAATGTTCTTCTCAACAGTGCCTACGAGCCGCTTCTCACAGACTATGCACTAGTTCCTGTCATCAATCAAGAGAATGCTCATGAGCTGATGGTGGCCTACAAATCCCCTGAATACTTGCAACACGGAAGGATCACTAAGAAGACAGATGTATGGAGTCTTGGGATATTGATCCTTGAAACCTTAACTGGCAAGATCCCTGCAATTTTCTTGCAACAAGGGAAGGGCAAGGAGGAAGAAGACTTGGCAAGTTGGGTCAATTCGATTCCTCCTGAAGAATGGACAAATCAAGTGTTCGAGAAGGAGATTTCAGGAATAAAGGGCACCGAGGGCGAAATGATCAAGCTATTGAAGATTGGACTGAGATGTTGTGAAGGGGATGTGGAGAAGAGGTTGGACTTGAAGGAGGCTGTTGAGAGGATTGAAGAGCTAAAGGAGAAGGACAATGATGATGATTTTTATTCTTCATATGCTAGCGAAGCAGATGTAAGGTCTTCAAGAGGAAAATCTGATGATTTCAACTTCTGAAATGTTGGTGTAGCAAATATGGACTTCTAATCTTCATAGGGGATTCAAACTGTACATCTTGGACACTCCAAGTAATCTGGAGATGGACATGGGATTTTATAAATTTCCTGTTTACACTTTTTTTTCAATGTAAATGTTGGGGGTAGATTTGGGGCTGTTGTTAAGGCACTCCTATTTTGTTATATTTTTCTAACAAGGTCTAGGACTTAGGCTTGCATGCTTCTGAGTTCTGATCCCTCTTTCCCTCTCTCTCTCTCTCTCTCTCTCTCTCTCTCTCTTTCAATTTAGTCTGTTCCTCTTAACCAAATATCGTTCTGTGATAAGATTGCCAATATTCAGGAACTTGTCTACTACCACTATATCATGCTTCTCCTCTGCAAAGTTTTCAACTTGTCAGGATACAATAGGTAGATTTTTCTGCTTGGAGCTCTTCTAGCTTTGACATCCAGTTCTTCGTAAACAAGTAATAATCGGATCTTCCATGTCAAGGATCGACTTCTCCGACTTCCCTATTGTAGAATTCTTGTAACCATTGCCACTGTCTTCTAAAACCTGTAACTATAGTCTCTTGTCAGGACTTGATTTGCAACGAAGGAGACAGGTTTCTTTATGATTTTGGTTACAAGAGACTGAAAAAGCAGTTCGTTCTTTTACTGAAGATGTGAAGTATAATACGATGACTGACATGATTTTAGGAGTTAAACATAATGATTATTCAACATTTCAAGTTGATGTTGATCACAGAAGAATAAAACGATGAGAAGGATAGAGGAAATCAGACAGTAGAGTGGGAAACATGAAATAGATTTGGCTTCCATATGCAGAAAACAGAAATATATGAAGGGTTCTGATCCAATTCGGAAATAGGGTCTCCTAATATCAGATTGATAAGGGTGAAAGACAATGAAAAGAAAGATGAGCAATACTCACTAACAGAGATCATTACAGATTTTTGCTGTGATCTTACATTTGTGCAAGTTCAGAGATCCTATAAATGAGGAAGTTACAAATCCATGGCTTGTAAACCTTCGACGAATGTTAAAATCAACAAATCATCATGTTATGTAACAAGACTCAGGCTAGGTTATTTGCTTAAAGTGAAGATTTTTGACAATCCAAGTTTTTTATTCAAGTTCATTACCATCTGGATCGATTCTTCTGTTCCCAAATCTCTGTTCCCCCAATTTATTGCAATGAATGGTTGAGAAGGCTTTGAACACAGGGGGAACAGGGATTACCATCTTACTACTAAATTATAAACAACATAAAACTCCTGTAAAACTTGTTACTTTCCTCCTCTCTCTGTTTTGCTCTAATCTAGAAGAAAGTAGCCGGTAATTGAAGCATAAAGAAGTGGTTGGACTATCAACGCCTGCATGAAACTGCCTAGCTTTAGATCCTGGATTTGACCTGAATCCAAATCCAATCCACTAAGAAGGAACATAACAGTCAAATTAGTTATATCCACGAGACAATTGTAAAAAAAACACTTCTTTGATTCTGATGGGATGTTTTTGCTGGGTTTAGACATGGCAAGGTGCAAAGCCATGGTCAATGATCTAGAATGTATAAGCCATGATTTTCCAGTAAAGAACAGGAGTCCCTGAAAATAGGTTGCATTTATTGGTAGATTTGACCATATATTTTGGCTGATTATGCTATATTTAGTGGAAAGAATTCAATGAAGAAAAATGCAAGCATTAATAGAAAGTATTAATAGAAAGCTGACGGTTTTTCTCCTGTTATCTTAAACTTCTGGTTCCGTTACTAAATGGCCATAAGGAATTCGAGCACATCATTTTGCCTGAAAGGAGAATTGAAGGATCATTGTACGTGTTTGATTAACTTGGAAACTGCTGTTTCTTTCCTTGATTTTTTTTGGGTTCGTCAGTCCTGGATTTTCCCTCTGATAAGCATATCTTAGCCATTTTTCGAGTTGACATCAGGAAAGCGACAAGGAATGTCACATCAAGGGGAACATAGTGACTGAAGAGGAGACGGCGGGTCCATAGCTGTCGCTATAGACAAAAACAAGTCCAATTTTTTTTTTGTGAAAAAACGAGATCTGATATTAAGCAACGGTAGGGTAATGATCCCAAACCATAAAAGAGGCATACAAATGAGATTGTCGAGCCAACACATGAGCTTCGACATTACAGTGTTGGCAAAGCCAACGTACTGAAATAGCAGTATTGCGTCGAAGAATGTCTAAACAATCATCAATGACTTTATCAAAATCAGAGAAGTCTTGCCTAGGTGATTAAAGAGTGGTAGAAACTACCCGAGCGTCCATGGCAATAGAGCACTGTCCAGAGAAGTGCTGGGCAACCCAGGCGAGAAGAAACCGACAGGCGAGAGCTTCAGCTGTCTGAGGTTCGAACACACTGGGAAACGTACCAGAAAGAGCAAACTCAATAGTACCCGCACAGTTTTTAATGACAGCACCAAAACCACTGCAGTGCAAATGGGGAAAGATAGCAACGACCACAAAACAAACCCAGCGCACCGAAGCACCTGTAGGGGAGCCACCAAGGAGGGTGCTGTCCGAGGGATGAGAGCAGCCCATACGACTGGATCCCACAAAAGGACGAACATAAAGTCGGCGTGCTGTTGTCCAAGCCTGAAGGAAAGAGGCTGCCTTGCCGAGGACTTGCGAACAAGACGTGAGCTTGGCTTCCCACACATATTTGTTGCGGCTACACCATATTTGCCATAAGACCATGCAAACATTGCGTATGATATCATAGAGAGAGTCTTGGAAGCATTGCAAACACAAGTAAAGATAGTGGACCCAAAAGAAGGAAAATTCAAGCCAAACTCATTTCAAATCTCACGTGCTACATAGCAGCCCACAAAATCATGGAAGCAATCTTTGTTACGACCACAATGGCCACAGCTGGAGTCCCATTGCCTATGCAGATTCGGGCCCCAACCTGGAGCAATTCCTTAGCTTGCAGAATACCTCGCCATGTGAAACTGGGGTTAGAACCCAAACCAACAGTCAAGTAATGCCCTGTAGGAAAATATTTAGCTTTGAACACACGAAAAAAGAGAGTGTTGGAGGCTGTAAGCAGCCGCCAACCTTGCTTTGCTAGAATTGCTAAGTTGAAGCACCGTAAATCCCGAAAGCCCATACCACCATCAGCCTTACTATCACACATGCGGTCCCAGGATAACCAGTGAATACGTTTCCCCCCTTCCTTGTTCATACCCCACCAGAAAGAGTTCATGATTTTCTGCATTTCCTCACAAAGAGATTTGGGAAGCATAAGCACGCTCATACAGTAAGAAGGAATGGCCTGAGCAACAGATTTTAAAAGTACCTCCTTACCCGCCCGAGATAAGAATCTGCCATTGAAAATCTTGTCATCGGAGATCAAACTGTGAAGCTCATCCATGTTGTTCCCCATTCATCGGGTACTCATTTCTCGATCAGAACGGTCGAAATTCTAGCAATCTTCACAATAAATTGTATAGTTCTGCAACAGGTTGGACCTGACAACATTTTCAACACTGTATTGAGTTCATTTCACTTGATATAGTAGCCTATATATAGTGTATATGAGATGTCAAATACAATTGGATAGGGATTTGAAGTAAGCATTATTGAAGACATAATCTGCCATTGCCATTTTCAGGAAAGCTGAAATAGTTTAGCCATATCCTGGCACCAACCAACTAGCTCAAATTCAAACTAAGGTAATTTTTCTTAATGGTCAGTTTAGCTGGAGATTCTGTACCCATCCTTTGCTGTTTCTCATTTGGTGCATTGCAGTATCAGGAATCCTATACTGATCAACAGACTGAAAATCAGGCAACTGAATCATTGCTCCCATTCAGGTGTTGCTGCAAGCTGAGACAGGTCCTTTTTCATTTCTCTGTAGTGTTCAGTACATCCAGAATTGATCGAAGAAACATTTGCATTACCGCCAAAACTAAGTCTGGACACATTTATGCTTTTGAACCAGTTACAATGCGAGGCTGTTATTCTACATGATTCAGATGTGTCAAACGCACTTATTGCATATGTTTGCCAATCTGGAGTCAAAACTTTGCTTCTTGGTGTAGGATCAAGGAATGGACTTTCCATGTAACAAAAAACTTATCCGTTAATCATGCAATATGATTGTGTATTCACATATAATACAACATAATTGCTCTTTAGCCTCAATCGCTGACAAGATGGGAGAGTTGAAGGCTTACCTTAAGCCATCTCTTTGTGAAAATACTATAAAAAAGAATCTCTTTTCCGTAGTGGTACTGAAACTGTTCTAATAGATACCATGTGTATTATGACATTATCATATGCTAATATAGATAATTCATCTTAACATCAAATTTGTTTTTCAGACTGTTCAAGACTACCGATGTCCCCAGCAATGTCATGAAATGGGCACCGGATTTCTGTTCTGTGCATGCTTTTGCAAACGGAAGGTCACTAACTACCGACAAGCAACCCGTCCAGTTCCTTCAGCATCTGGAAGACATGGCAGGAGTGATGAATCTGTAAGGTAAGCTTTTCCCTACCAAATCTCAGGAACATAAGGTTTTGCAGAAAACGTCAATGTTAATATGTTAATGAATTCAAAACTGGATCATACCAAAGCTTGATGCTTCTCAAGGTTGATAGTCACGAAGCATTATTGCCTTTTAAAGGGGGGTGACAATCCAATAGTAACTTTCGAAAGCAGAAGCTGTTGGCTTAACTGATTCTGCTAATCCTTCTGCAGAGAAAGCCACAGAGGACATGAAGAGCTCTCATCTCTTGACACTGATACGTCACTTGCTATCTCTGGAAGGCCAAGCACTGATAGTGCTTCCTTTTCTTTCTATGAAAATCTAGCATCTGGACCACCTCAGGACTCTGCGAGGCAATCAAATTTTGAGAGCTCAAGACAATCTCGAGAATCTTCAAGGTGCTCAGATGCAGAGAGCAGTGACTTTTACTTGTTATTCTCCAACTCAGATTCGAGATTGAATGGAGAGGACAATGGAATGCCACCATGGTCATTGCAAAATGCTGTAAGTGACCTTGGTTTTTTCATGTATCAGGGTCTTGAAATTTCCAAGTTCATTGCTAAATATTGTGATAACGTGAATCCATCTAGTTACTCCAAAAACATTTAAGCATATGTATTTAACACTTACTTGCTGAAAAATCTTGAGGATGAAGTGAGAAGGCTAAATACAGAGATCAAGCAACCCGACATGCACCAGTCAGCCTGCAAAGAAGCACTCGCTGTTAAGCAGAAAATATATTGCTTCTTATGTTCCATTTTCATTTGGATTCTTTAGGCATCAAAACATCTGATGGGCAAAAATTAGATTCTATGCAATCTGTAATTTCCTAGCGAATGTGCATTCGAGATTGCAATTGTAATGAAAATACAATCAAGGGAAGTATTTCTTTTCTCAATCTTTGGAAGTTAACATGAGAAACTTGTTAATTGCCACCCCAGGTATGATACTTCATAAATCCCAACATGATATTGATTAATGACAGGCAATGGAACGTGAACAGTGGAAAAGACACAAGAGAGAAGATTACAGGAGACACATGAAGCTCGGGAAGCAGCATTAACGACGATGGAGAATGCAAAAACACAGTGCAAGATTTCTGATTAAGATGATGATGACCTTGAACGGCAGAAGAGCCCCACTGATGCAGAAATAGATGCCCCAAGAGAGGCGAACAAGAATGAGAGGGAAGGGTTTAGAAACCGAACTAAGCCACTTGGCTCTTCGATATCAGAGCTTATTCCACATCGTAGCTGTTTTGTTTTGGCTTTACGTATACGTCTCTGTAATTACTTAATTAGTCGAAACCACACAAGTTGGAAGGTGGTGGAGTAGATAGAACATGCTTATCTAGCTAACGAGTAATATTTAGTTTCAGTCACTAAGATAGCATATTTTAACAGAATGTGTAAAGAAAAATTGTATTACAGGGCCATTTAAAACTAGCAATAAAAGCTGGGGACTCCCCATGCACTTTGTATAAGTTCCATCTTTCATGTTTATCAAGACATGTTCTTGTTACACACTACGGCTTACGAGATTCTTTTATACTTGGTCTTCCAGATATGAAGCTAAATTTCTAGTTATGGATGCAAGGTTGGCAAGAAATCCTGCAAACGTAAAATCTCCCAACCAAAAACCAGATTACCTTACAGAGATTAACTATGGAGGCTTCAGGTTCTGCAGATAAACACTAACGTCTTATCAGTAATGGTTTTTATTTCTTTAAAGATTGCATCTTCCTTTCTCAGACATTGAACTCTAGCTAATTGTATCCATCAACGAAGACTCATTGGTTCTCTCTAAACACTTCAGGTCAAATCCTAGAAAGATTTAGCTTGCACGCATCATCAACCTGAAGAATATAGTCAAACAGGTATAGATGAAAAAACAAAAGAATATGTATATGAATATATGGTGGGTTCAATATTACACAGGTGCAAATATTGTAAGGAGGAAACGTGGTCTAAACAAGCACTGCAATCCTGCATGCATGAGTATGCTACATTGGGAAAAATTCATCACCGGTGTAATTTGGACAACTCCCTTCCAATAACAGCATCGTCTCTAACCTTATACTAGGAGAGAGAAGCTAAATTTTTGTGGAACCAAAGGGCTCAATGTAGAAAGTGAAAAGGACAAGACACAGAGGTTGTTTATGTTGTCTTGATAACCAGGCTACAAGGACAAACTGACCTGTTTCTGTCATCGAGAGGGAAAGGAACTACAGGAAGGTCCCAACTTCTGTTTTCTCTGTGCTTCCCTTGGGATCTTAAAGGATATATACATATTTGTATATGTACATATGTTAAGAAGATAATACCAAGGGCTTGCCATTTTTGTCATTGCAGTTTCTGGGTTGCTGTTACTTTCCACTTTCGGTGGAAGATTTCTGAGAGAAAACAGCAAGAACTACACATTGCATAAGAGTAGACCATGGGAAAGCAGAATGGAGGAAAGAAAGAAGACAAGAGTGGTAGTGGCCATAGACAAAGATAAGGGAAGCCAAAATGCTCTTAAATGGGCTATTGATCATCTTCTCACCAGAGGCCAGACAGTGACACTTTTGCATATCAAGCAGAAGTCGTCATCGAGCCTTGCTTCAAGTATGATCCCCCTTCTCTTTTCAAGCCTTATTCATCTTGTTATTTGTACTAGGAAATTGAAATTGTTCCTTCATCTAGAGATAAGGATGAACATCGATTCATACATTTGTGATTCTGCTCCGGTGATGTTTATTTGTAGGTGGATCCCAAGGTGCACTCACTGATACAAATGACGCGGCTGCAAAATCAAGTAATAAGAAAGTAGCCGAAAGCTTAGCCAAAGAGCTCTTCCTCCCATTCTGTTGCTTTTGCACCAGAAAGGATGTAAGTTTTTTACTTCAGCTCCAGCAAAATTCATCCCAACTTTTCCCAGGAAACAATACTTTCTGATCAAAGTATAACAATAAAAAATTCATCTTTTGTATGCTACAGCACAGTTAACATTGATTACCGATGCAGATAAAATGCACAGAAATCATAATGGAGGACACGTATATATCCAGAGCAATTTTAGAATTTGTTGAATCCAATGTAATGGTCACTCTGATACTAGGTTATCCATCACGAGGTGGCTTCGTCAGGTCAGGAAATTCACTGTTTTCTGGCCAATATATGAGATAGGAACAACTTAACAAGAACATTCATCTCACTGTTAACCTTCTATCATTCTTCTCAAATGGAGACCACTTACGGTCTCATTGTGTAGTATCTGTAATGAAATTTCTTAGTAATTAAACCCATAAATGCTGTATCAGAAAGGAATCTACGCAATTCATCCTCAGGATTAGGGAGAAAGAATATTGGCAGACATCTCAAACTTCAAAAAACGAGCTGTGATGATATATCGTAGGCTTCATTTGACTTGAAGAAGATGAATTCCAAAAAAATAAAAAATAATAATAATATGATCATCTCTTACTGTGTAGAAGATTCAAGACTACAGATGTTACAACAAGCGTGTCCAAAGGGGCACCAGACTTCTGCACAGTGTATATCATTAACAAAGGAAAGATTTCCTCTGTGAAGTCTGCTACAGCCCCACCACCACTAAAACCTTCCCCTCTTAAACAAGTGGAGAGTAAATCAAGCAACATTTCCGATGCACATGAAACACTCTTCAAGAGCAGTCAAATGTCCAGAGGTACACTTCTGCAGTCAACATCATCAAATTTTCATCTATACTCTGAGTTTGTCATTACTCACATTTTGCATATTCTAATCCTTTAACAGGATCAGAGAGATCACATGGATTTGGCTTCAATGAAGATGCAGAAATCAAGTGTGCTCAGATAATTAGATTACTATTTTCACAAAAATCTCTGCTTTGATGTAGAATGATCTGATCACCCAATTAATGAACTAACTGCATAACCACAGGAGAATGTCACCATTCACCAGGAGTAGAGACTCAGTTGGCAAACCATATGAGCCATCCATACCAGATACTCAAATATCATTTATGATCAGTGGAAAACCAAGCTTTGATCACATTTATACTTCTTTCTGTGATTCAGAATCTGGAATGACGCCTAGGTTTTCAAATGAATGACACCTAGGTTTTCAAGTGGTTCAGAATACAACATTAAAAGCACCGGATCACCATATTATGGAAACAAATCATTTGACCTTAGTTCACAGTATAATTTCTCGTAAAGCTCGCAGGACAGTGGGAAACTGTTATGAAACTGCTTGTTGTAAGATCGAGTGACTCGTCGGTCCGGGTTAAACACCTGGAAATCAGATTCGAGAATC
>JAOSBP010000205.1:183365-206772 GCA_027563825.1 Erythroxylum mucronatum
AAAACACGATAACTACCAGAAGAGATAACTACTAGACCAATGCTATCCTTATTCTGTAGACGAGATAAGATTATTACACCTTGAATAAGTCTGCCCAATGAAGGAGTCTGTAACAGAAACTGTCTTGTTCTTCAGAGAACATTATAAGAACTTGCACAAATTTCTGAAAAAAATGCATGGTTAAATATGTAAAAACAAGAAATAATATATCCAACCTTCTGCCCCCTGAAATGGTCTTAATAGGAATCCACTGGGGAGGACTACAGAAAAAACTATGACCAATGCCTGGCATCCTGTAGATCTCTCTAGAAAATTCTCTTATCAATTTCCTCTCTGCAAGGTTCCTTTGGAACATTGTATCTTCACTAGCCTTTAAGAATATGGTAGTAATTATCAGTATCCAAATCGATTCAAAACATTTCTAGATATATTTTGCAAAAAGAAGGAAAAGAGGGGTTGAGAACAAACATTAAGGAACAAGATATATATACGTCCACATAGATATTTACAAAGACATTTAAAAGATCACGATATGTTACTGACGACTCATGTATGCTTCACTCAAATCTACAGGAAAATGCCGAGTCTGAGATGAGAAAGCTAAGACAAGAGCTTAAGCAAACAATTGAATTGTACAGTTCAGCATGCAAGGTGGCACTTACTGCAAACCAGAAGGTATTGACAGTGCAATTTTTCTTTAAGCCAAATGTAAAAGCTTGGTTCTTAAAAAAATGTGAATCTTGGACTAGACCTTTTAATTCTAGTTCAAAATGAATGTAGGCAGGCAAGAAGTTCATAATTTTATAGCCATTATTCACACTGTAGTCAAACTAGCAAAGAAGCTTAATATAAATGTTAGCCATTTAGGCCTATAAAGCACAAGTGAAATGGTTTGGCTCACATATGCTACCGGTTACTTCAGACCCTGTTCTCTTGAAATTTCCTCACAGGCCAAGGAACACCTGTGGAAATTGGAAGAACAACAAAGATTAGAAGAGGCACGATTAGGGGAGGAAGCTGCACTTCAACTGGTAGAGAATGAGAAAGCAAAGTGTAAGGCAGCAATTGAGGCAGCTGAAGCAACTCAGAGGATTGCTGAACTGGAAGCACAAAAAAAAAAGGAAAGCTGAAATGAAAGCTTTCAGGGAAGCAGGGGAGAAGAATAAGGCAATACAGTCATTGGGGAATAAGAACATTAGATACCGGAGATACACTATTGAAGAGATTGAATTAGCAACAGAGAACTTCTCAAATTCTCTAAAGATAGGAGGAGGTTATGATCCAGTTTACAAGGGTTATCTGGATCATACATCAGTTGCAATAAAAGTTCTGCGTCCAGATGCAGCTCGTGGACATGCACAATTTCAGCAAGAGGTTTGGAAATTTCTACATGGATTCTTATGTACACACATTCGTCATAGTTTGCTGGCTTTCAAATTTACGAAATAGCTAAAAATTCATCAAAGCTATCTGGTTAATGAGTTTTTCAAGTAAAAACCACATAAAATGTGAATTGTGTACTAACTTTAGCTTGAATGAAAAAGAAAATTCTTTAGGCTTCAAATTTCTCTGCAGGTGGAAGTTCTACCTTGCATAAGACACCCGAGCATGGTTCTCCTCCTTGGAGCCTGTCCAGAGTATGGTTGCTTAGTGTACAAGCGTATGGCTAATGGAAGTTTAGATGGCCGTTTATTTAGAGGAGAGAGGATTCCACCTCTTTCTTGGCAAGTAAGGCTCCGTATAGCTGCAGAAATAGGCACTGGCCTTCCGTTTCTTCATCAAACTAAGCCAGAACCATTGGTGCATCGCGACCTAAAACCTGGCAACATTTTGCTTGACCGAAACTATGTCAGCAAGATTAGCGATGTTGGCTAGGCAAGGCTTGTTCCTCCATCTGTAGCCAACAGTGTTACTCAATACCGCATGACATCAACAGCTGGAACATTCTGTTATATTGATCCTGAATATCAGCAAACCAGAATGCTTGGGACCAAATCAGATATTTACTAACTTGGTGTCATGCTACTACAAATAATAACGGGCAAGCCACTGATGGTTTAACTCATCATGTTGAAACCGCGATTGAAAAAGGAACTTTTTCTGAGATACCTGACCCAGATGTTCCAGACTGGCCTGTAGTAGAGGCCATAAAATTTGCCAAATTATCTCTGCAATGTGCAGAACTGCGACAGAAAGACAGGCCAGATCTTGGAAAGTTAGTCTTGCCAGAGCTTCAGAGCCTGAGCGATCTTGCCGAAGAACATATGCCAAACCTCATGTTTGCATGCAGCACAGGAAGCTCACTAAGTCAGAGTAGTGTTTCCACAACAGTAAGTTCACTCAAAAAGTTGCTTAACTTCAAAAGTCTGTTAGTGACTAACTTATGTAAAACACAGCATTTACAAAATCTCATGGCACCGCACAAACACCTATTGGTAACGTAAACATTTAAGATTAACGAGTGACATTCAATCTGGAAATGATAGCTGAAGGAGCCGCTCTAGCACATCATCTTACGGAGGAAGAAAATAGAAGTAAGTTTCAGCAGCGATTTTAGTCCTTGTAAAGATGATGTATTCAAATCCTGGAGTTGTTTTCCTACATGCCCTGAAGCACTAAATCTGATAAATCCAGTCCAAAGTGGCAGTTATTGAGGAGCCAATAGAGCAGTCAAAATCTTTAGTTGGTCATTTGATACCTGCATTGAGGATATGTTCTACATATTGATGAAACTCATTTCATGTCTCAATGATTTTATACAAAATTTAAGACAGTTCTATGCTCACAATTCTAAAGAAAGGTATGATTCCCATGATAGAATATAGACTTGTCAAAGTCCTGGAACCAATTCAGAAGAATGGAACCGTCAGATTTCACACCATGATCAATCCAGTGACTAATAATCATCATTCCCTACTAGCAATTATGCCAGATAACCATGCGCTTTTCAAAGTCACTGATCTTTGGGCGTGTTTCCTCCTGGTAGTAAACAGATCCTTAATAAGATCTTTGCCTCACCAGTTCCCAATGTCGGCTTTATCCCAAAGTGGATCCAATCCCAAGTTTAAAAAACTAAGCAATTCCTGTATTCATCTTGCCTAAGAGACAGCTTTTGAACATATGGATCAAATAACTGGACCATGTCAACAACGGCATCTGGTAATATGCACATATCTGGGAGAAAGCTAATACCTTAATACTGAAATGGAAGTATCAGCTCCAGGATTTACATACTAACATGTCTCAACTGGCGAGGATATGTTTGTAAATTCACGAGACCGAAAATTAGCAGTTCCAAAAGATTTGATTACTTCGGTATTGTTTCCTGAGATATATTGTAATAAGTTTTTGGTAGGTCCATTTACGCTGATTATTGTACTCCATAAAAGCCTCAGAGCTTGAGTGGAAGTCACCTTTACCAAGAGCCTCAAACACGAAAGGATCTGTACCTAGAGTAGGAGAATCTTCCTTGTTCAATCTGTTGAGAGCAAAATTTAAGTTTCTACATAGTCGTTTATCCAAATATGCATCAACAACAGAACCATAGGTCACTAGATCAGGAGCAATCTTTTCGTATATCATGTTTTCAAGGTTAAGATGTAGATCCCAAAACAAAGACATTCTTGAAAAGGCAAGAGCACGTATGTTGAATGTAGTGATATCAGGACAA
This sequence comes from Erythroxylum mucronatum, assembly GCA_027563825.1. Classification (NCBI taxonomy): domain Eukaryota; kingdom Viridiplantae; phylum Streptophyta; class Magnoliopsida; order Malpighiales; family Erythroxylaceae; genus Erythroxylum; species Erythroxylum mucronatum. Next base: position 187,036 of record JAOSBP010000205.1, read on the forward strand.
AAGCCAGCATCCAACATCGTCAAAAATTCCCTTTGCAAACTTTTCATTTTAAACTTGGCAGCATATGATAAAAGCAGCAGGTTCCATAAAAGATTGCCAACATTTCTCCTACCAAGACCTACATCCCTGAGGAACTCACCTAGCCTGAAAAACTTTCTTTTCCTTATGTATGAAAATGACATTGCTCTGATACCTTCAGTCTCTATGAGATGTCTAGACCTTTTAAGGCGACCATAAGCAGTCTCCATCTCGGTCAAAGAACCGTGAAAGCTGTAATACATGAGAAAGGCGTTTCCAGTGACAGAATCAACTGGCAAGCCCCTAGAGATCATATCCTTCAACGTACTTTCCATCAACTCAAGCTGTCCTCCCTTTCCAAAACAAGAGATAGCACGTGAGTAAACTTCAGGTATGAAGTTGAAGTCTCTTGAACAGACCTGCTCCAGAATTTCAGTTACTTTGTGAAATAGACCCACCTTCCCATAAGCGTCCATCAGTTCAGATACTACTTGAATCCTAGGTACGAAAGCACTAAATAACATATCCTCCCAAATTGCTTGTGCTTGTGCAAAAAGGCCATTATTGGCATAGCAAAGCATCACAGCCGATAAGGTGTCCCTGTCTGGCACGAACCCTTCCACTTTCATCTCTACTAAAATCTCCTCAGCTAAAAGAGGCATTCCTTTTCTACATAGAGATTGTATAATTGATTCACAACCTACAATATATTCTTTTGCACAAATGTTTTCATCCACCTTCAACTTCCTTGTGATCTGTTCTAAACACAATCACAAATTCATTACTTCATATATAAAGGACACCAGTAGAACACGAAAACAAAAACTATAAGCAGATTATGAGTACAAGATCAACAAGTTGGTCTCGGTGAAGTCTAAAGATTCTACAATCCTTCCAACCAATATCCACCTAAAAAAGAAAACACTTAAGAGAAATTCAAAATGACAATCAATAAAAACACAAAAAATTTTGCGTTAACAGACTGATGAAGTGTTGAAATGAGAAATTCAAAAACAAAATGAGAATCAATAAAAACACAGAAAATTTTGCGTTTCCAGTATACGAGTGCCATAGAGAAATTGTATACCTTGCGTGCTAAAGCTCGATAAGATGGATCTCTTTGATTACAGAAAACTTTAAAGCTCTTCCATTTAAGATGCCCACCGAGAAATGGAGGGTTTGCAGCTCCCACACTCACTGAACCAGCCACCATTTCTTGCTAACCAACACAGCACACGCGCATTACACGTCAAATCACTTCAAAAGAGGCTTCTTGAAATGAAAAACATGGTTGGACTAAGTTTCGGATAAGCACAAGGACAAACTTCCAAAGAAGCAATCTTTACATTGCGCCAATGACTTGTCTTGCGTAACCTTATCTGTGTTAACTGGGCCTTGGGCGTCGTCTCACACACGTGGAGGAATACATTTGGGTCTAAGCCTCAGTTACTTTGCTACCATATCTTTCATTCATGGGTCCTCTCTGTATCTCACCATCTTCAAATGTCTCATGCATGAGTGTATGCGTGCATGGGTATCTTGATGTTGGCCTGTTGGGTCAAGGATGGTATCGCCAGCTAAGGTTGATAGGTATAACTTTTGCACGTATCGATCGAGTTCAACTCGTAAACATCACTGTGGGGTTATGTTCTGATGGGATGTGTTGGATTGATGATAGCATTTGAAAACAGAAACCAAGTTGGAAACTTCTCCAAGGAAGATCGATATTGAATAGGTGATTGATACTACTTATTTCTTTCCCTGGTTAAAAAAAAAAAAACAAGTGGCTCTTCTCTTGTTTGTATTAAAGCTTGCCTACTTCATATGTTCCTGTGGTGTACACTTCGTTACATTGTGGTCCAAAGGGAGAGTCAATCTAATCAATTAAGTGTGGTTGAAGGTTTGGAGGAGAAACCAAAAGTGGGGTAGCTTCTCTTTTGTTCTCTTTAATGGTTCATAGATATGTTCTTCAACCCTTTTCAATATCACAATCTTTATATACAGATAGATAGAAGTTATATAGTGGAAAAAATAAATTTCAATTATGTTACCTATTAAACCGCTGTTTAGTTGAGCTTATACAAGTAAAATTTTTATCAGTAGAATTTTTTTCTGTAAATCTTTTCTAAGAAAAACTTTTCTGAGAAATTAGTTGACTATTTTGTTGTCAGTTAAAAAAGAACATTTTAAAGGAAATTCATACAATAGATTGTTTGATAACGTAAAAATAAAGAACACTTTTAATTCTAACTATATTTTATTTTAATTTGTAATATAAATTATTTATGCATATAAATATTATTTAAAGTATATTAAAAATATGTAAAACACAATATATTAATGATTATATAATTTTAAACTATATGAAACATAAACAAAAATATAACTACCCAAATCTTTTATATGGATTACAACATAAGTAAAACATATATTAAATTTCAAAATAAATATTAAAACATATAAAAAAACTAAATAATATTATATAAATTTCAAAATAAAAGTGAAGATGGGTTTATGAGTATTGTGGGAATTATGTGTAAAACATAAGGACAAAAAGGGACCAAAAAATAAGTTCATTAATTGATCTAAAAAATTTATAAAAAAAAGTACTTTTTTGGGAAGTTTTAAATTTGAGTTTTTTTAAAAAATATATTTTAACTGTCAAAAAAGTCATATCTATTAAATAAATATTTATTTTTATTTTACAGCAAAATACTCATTAAAAAAGACTTTTATGATAAAAATAAGTAATTATTAACCTCCTATAGATGTGATTATTGACATCGAATAGCTTTATTTAGTCATGAAGTTAGGATTCTTTTTTATGCAGATATTTTGGAGAACAAAAAGAAAAGCTCCACTTGCCTAGTGTTTAGTGCATGTACCAAAGATAACAAGCTACTCACTAATTAGTGTTAATACAATAATAAAGCACAAATCCCTAAATCTTATCTTAAGGCCCACCTCCTTATTCCTTCTTGTAGGACCAACACCAAATTCCCAACTTAGATACATCATAGCAAGGAATCTTCCAATTAAAAAACGTTTCACCACTAATTGGAATGAAATTTAAGAACACTAACCAAAGAGACACAAATGCATTTACAAATTGTTGGGTTGTTGATCTAGCAACAATTACAATATAAATTTAGATCATATGGTGTTTAGGGTTTTGAGGTATTGGAGAATCATATACCATGAACTTATGATACAGAGTTCAGATTCTCTGTCCAATATTATAATGCTTTATTGTGTCCAATAAATCTCAGTCATTTATTTATATGAGTCCTGCATGAGACCCGCGTAGGTCTCGCAAAATAAATTGCTGAGATTCAATGAGACAGAATAAGACAGAGTAATATTGGGCAGAAAATCCAAACCTAGAATACATGTATAAATTATATATCAGATGTTCAATTAGGTGTATGGTTACAACTAATGTTTAGTTGAACTAGTGTGTGATACACAGATAATTAAGTTGGATGCAGATGTGAGAATATGCCTCGTAGATTGTTAATGGCCTCTGCATGGATTAAAAAAATGAATGGTTAGAATGAGAAATTGAACAAAAAAGTAGATTTTTAGGCTTTCTTTTCAATGAGAATATGCACGGAAATGATTTCATTCAACTTTAAGCAATGATGTGTCTATGCATATAATATCAATGGACCACAATTGAACTTTACGAGGCATTTTATGATCACCCACTAGCTATATTATACTCTTTTTGATTCTTGTTTCTGTATTGTCATTGACAAGACTCAAAACCATCCACCACAAATTGCACCAGAAACGGTAAAATTATGTGTTTTCCACTTGCATCTTTTTGTTTTGTTTTGTGTTGTTTTATTCTTTGACATTAGAGAACAAATGCAATTTGCACCGGAAATCGTTTCGTCTCGTAATTGGCAAGTCAAGATTCATCACGTTTTTAAGGAGAAAAACGTTACAGCGGATACTATGGCTCGGATCAGATCTGAGGTATCTTTAGGTTTGGTAGTTTTTCAACAACCCCAGACGTTATACTGCCAACTCTCAATGATGATCGCATGAGTGTTAGTCGCACTCGACACATTAATCATATTGTTAACCCTAACTAATTGTTAGCTCTTTTATTTATCAAAAAAAAAACATAGATAGGTAGTGCAAAAAGAGAGATTTTATATTAAGGAAAAGCAATGGAGTGACTTAGGTTTGGGAGCTAGCTAGTGAATTTCCATGTAGCTTTCTTTTGTTGTTTGCTTGCCCCCACTAGCATAGCATGTGGTATGTCCCTAGTTTTTGAAACCTTAAAGGAATTTGTTATTTTTCATGTAAATACATAGCTTAGTGTATGTTTATAATGGAGCCATATGTTTGAATTATTGGATCAATCAATACATAGCTTTATTATATGTGAATATTGGAACCACATGTTTCAATGATTGGATCAAGAGAATGGTTGCCTTACCTTCACTTCCCTTCCATGTACAACATAGATATTTAGATGTTCACATCAAAGCTTTTGAGTGAATGTGTTGTCTTGTTGTAAAAAATATCAAACAATTAGATTCCTTTTCTTTCTTTTACTTTGATATTTTTGTTCTAAATATTAAATATTTAGACATGTAATAATCTAAGAAGTAAGTGGTTACATCCAAAACAAAAAAAACAATTAATTATATTTTGTTTTAGAAAAATAGGAAAGCACACTATTATGCACTTAGTTTTTTTTTAATGTAATTCATAACATTTGTATTAAATTGGTAAGTTTCAGCTCAACAAAAGATTGTAAGTCTCCTTTTTCCTGAATTGCTCAACTAAAAGCATGTCAATGACTAAAAAAAGAATCGTTAAGACGCAAAATTTATAAAAATTTAGTAATACGTAACCTTATCTTTAATTAATAAAAAGACTGACTTTAATTAAAATAATTAGTGGCAATAGAGTCAAAAAAAAAAAAAAAACCCAAATGATCATATAAAAATGAAGCATACTAAAAGAAAATAAAAATCAGTAGAATTAATGTATTATCTTATTGATTTAATAAGCACATTATCTTTCTGATTATTTAAGAGGAGCTTGTTAAAGGCATTCATTGCCTCACACTTTGTTGTTTCTGACACCACTGTCTTTCAGAGACCAGAGAAGAAGTCACCTGAAAAGGCAGCTTCTCTCTCTCTCTAGAAGTGTCCGTGTGTGTCTAATCGATCGCGAGTCCTTAAAATTTTCTATAATCTTCCTTAGATTTGGTTTCAAGGAGTATCTATTTGGAATCTTCTTTCTTGCACATCTGTATCTCGTCTCTTCAGTTACAGAAGATTTCAAACTTCAAAGGCCTCTCCTTTTTCTTCTTCAACCAAAACCCATTTCGAATCTCCTAATTTAAGCTCCAAAAAACTGACTTTGAAGACATACCCATGTCTCAATTTGTCCAAAAGATGGAGAAAAGACGACCCTCCATCAATCTTTCCATCTTCAATACATTAACTGAATCGTTTTCCATTGATAAGTCTAAATCACCGAGGACTTTCGAGGATGGTGGTGTTGGGTTGGGCATAGTGGCCGCAATGAACGGTTCAATCAACCATGAATCTGCTAAAGTTACGAGCTTGGCCTTGTCTACAAGTTCTAACCCAATCAAAATAGTGTCTTTAGCTAAACCCGCAGCTAATTTTAGAGGGGGAGTTGGGCTGCTGAATCTAGAAAGAGATGGTATTGTTTTGGACGAGAGCGACGAGAGCTATACCTGTGTTATTTCTTACGTTGGGAATAATGTGATTAAGAAACATGTTTACCATGGATTTGATGATTCAGTGAGTGTTTTTGACGTCAGTCCTGGACTGTTTTATGCTTCTTCATCGCCGCCGCCGCCGACCATGGATATTGATGGACTTCGCAGTGGTGGTGGTGATGAGACGGGAGAGTTGTGGACTAACGATTTCTTGAGTTCTTGCTATCTATGCAACAAGTTGCTTCATGGGTTGGACGTTTTCATGTACAGGTACCTCCATTTCTCCTTTTAACTGCTTGTGGCCTGTCAATTGTGCGATATAAATCAGTTTATATGCTTACCTAGCTTTTGGATTGGATATTGGGTTACTCTCATCGTTTGGTTTTATTTTTTATTTCCTTTTTTGTAAACTGGGAAAGTCAAAGTTGATGTTTGAATGTCAGCTTCACCTAGCATTTTTGGTTGAGAAGATTCCATTTATTGATCGAGCTTCTGTGGAATTAGATCGTTACCTATGCAATGTCCTCAACATGACTTAATCATAGGATCTATATTCTTCCCAGATTTCGATCAACAAATTCAATATCACAGATAAATTCTGCATAGGATCTCTTTTCCTGTCTTGTTTTTGTGCAACAAACAAGTTTTATTGTGGAACCAGTTTTCAAGAAAAGAAAAGCAGAGCCAACAAATTTGACAATCATTGGTTTGTGAATCATCTTATGGAGGTCAGTACAGGAGGTTAGAGATTAGCTTCATTCCCATAAAGAGTAGAAACCCTGTGTCCAAAACACCAAAAAGTTCTAGGTTTGGAACTTCCATGGGAGTGTTCTTTAACCCTAAAGAAACAAATTCTCTTTGCCTTGAGAGCTGTGGTATTCTTTTCCTGAATGAGGAATTACAGTTTTCAGTTAAAAAAAGAGATTGTTTTCTTTGAATGTAACTATATCAGATACAGTTTCCATTGCAATACAGAGTTAATGTGATAGAGACTGCCAAAGAATTCTTGGTTTTTTGTTTATGTGGACACATGGTTGTGTGTTGGGTGGTGGGATATTATAGTAGCGATAGAGATATATTCATTTGAGACCTCAAATGAAGCTTTCACTCATAAAGCAAAAAAAATGGACTTTTTTTGCAGGGGTGAAAAGGGCTTTTGCAGTGCAGAATGCCGCGACAAACAAATCAGAAGCGAAGATTGTAGAGAAAAATGCGGGTCAGGAGGCATTAAAGCTCGCGATTACTCCATGTCTCCCTGTTCCTCACCGCAGGTCTTCTTTGCTGGTGTTGCAGCAGCTTAGAACCATTCTCTATGTCATATATACACACAACTATATATATATGTATAAACTACAAAGAATAAAACGTGAAATAAAGCATGAATCATCGGCAGTAGATATTTTTGGGAGCATTGAAGCTGGTGGTGGAAGAGGCAGAGTTTTGAGCTTGTTCGGGACAAAGGTTGGCTGAGTCATATAATGTTTATCCGAGACATCGTATGCATTATGAGCTTACAATCATCCATTATCTAATAAATACAATTGCAACTAATACTTTTTGTCTTTGCTGTGTTTCTCTTGCTGCTGTTTTGTGTAACAAACATTGAACTTCATTGATTAATCTCCCTAAGCACTTACCAGAGAGACACTCCTTTTCGCGGAAATGATTGATAGACTATGAAGAAATGAACAATTCTCATTCATTTGTTTTATTTTCTAACTGCAAATTTCTGAAACTGGTGTAATACTTTTCATGAACCTCCAGCATCCTTTCATTAGAAGAGGAGCATTCCGTATGCATCTTCCTTTTATCTGCTAAAAGATACAAGTGTAATGTGCAATTTGAAGTCCATTTTCAATTTCCATAAGGAAATGCATGACCGATCAGCTGTTTAAACAATCACAATCTACCCACTTACCCACCTTCTCGCATTAGCAGTGCCAATAGTTTCACAGCAGCACCAAACTTTAGAAGACGGCGAAAGGAGCTAACTGTTCTTTGTTGAATTTCACCAACTTTGAGCATATGGTTGTATTAGTTTAACATGTTTAACATTGGAAATACCAAGTGTTGAAGCTCGCGTTTTCAAAGTTCAACCAACCAACAATTTTGACTTGGAAACGTATCTATAACTCTTTCCTTCTCCTCCTACCTTGTATCCTTGTTTAGCCCATGGATTCTCCTGAAACCATTGTGCACCTACCTCAGGCCCTCCTCTTGCTCCTCTTCTATATATGCCATTGTCCATTCTTTTAGTCTCTCAACTCTAAGCTTACAAACTCTTCTTCTTCTCTCAAGATGGGGTTTGGAACGAAGTCAATCTTCTGTATTCTCTTTACATTAGCTCTTTTGTCATTCTCCAAGTTTGTTCTCTTAAAACCAATCACCTTCTTGATCCTTCCTCTAGTTATTATATACTTGTTTAGTCTCGTTTATAATCACTCAAAAAACCTCCCTCCAGGGCCTATTGCTATTCCAATATTTGGCAATTGGCTTCAAGTTGGCAATGATCTTAACCACCGTCTTCTGGCCTCCATGTCACAAGTCTATGGACCCGTATTCCTACTGAAACTTGGTGTCAGAAATTTGACTGTCGTGTCGGACCCCGAGTTAGCCAACCAAGTCCTACACACTCAAGGTGTAGAGTTCGGGTCTCGACCACGTAATGTAGTGTTTGATATCTTCACAGACAATGGACAAGACATGGTGTTCACAATCTATGGGGATCATTGGCGGAAGATGCGTAGAATTATGACACTGCCATTTTTCACCAACAAGGTTGTGCACCAATACAGCATCATGTGGGAGAAAGAGATGGACGAAGTGGTTGGTGACTTGAAGGTTGATGAGAATGTAAGGATCAAGGGGATTGTTATCAGGAGACGCTTACAGTTGATGCTGTACAATATCATGTATGGCATGATGTTTGATGCAAGATTTCGGTCTATGGAGGATCCTTTGTTCATTGAAGCAACCAAGTTCAACTCTGAAAGAAGCCGGTTGGCTCAGAGTTTTGAGTACAATTATGGAGATTTCATTCCAATCCTGAGGCCATTTTTACGAGGGTACCTGGACAAGTGCAGGGATTTGCAAAAACGGAGGTTGGCATTCTTCAACAACTATTTTATCGAGGAAAGGAGGTAACTACTTGTAATTTTCTCTTATAACACCAGTTAAGTATCGTGCATGACTGATTCTATCAGAACTCAGGAGTATTAACTATCTCTTTTGCTTTTCTGAAGGTCCTGCAAAAGGATAATAGTCTGAGTTTATCATGGATTTTGCAGGAAAATAATGGCTGCCAATGGAGAGAATCATAAAATAAGCTGTGCCATTGATTATATAATAGACGCTCAAATGAAAGGAGAGATTACTGAAGAAAATGTTCTTTATATTGTGGAAAACATCAATGTTGCAGCCATAGAGACAACATTATGGTCTATGGAGTGGGCTATAGCAGAGCTGGTCAACCATCCTACTGTCCAGAGAAAGCTCCGGGATGAAATCAAAGCTGTTCTAAAGGGAGAACCTGTAACGGAATCAAACCTGCACCAATTACCTTACTTGCTAGCCACAGTGAAGGAGACACTAAGGTTGCATACTCCAATTCCATTGTTGGTCCCCCATATGAACCTCCAAGAAGCAAAGCTTGGAGGTTATACAATTCCTAAAGAGTCCAAGGTGGTAGTGAATGCTTGGTGGCTGGCCAACAATCCTAAATGGTGGAAGGACCCAGAAGAGTTCAGGCCGGAACGTTTCTTTGAAGAAGAAACTGGCACAGACGCAATTGCGGGAGGAAAGGTTGATTTCAGGTACTTACCATTTGGAGTTGGGAGACGTAGCTGTCCAGGTATCATACTGGCATTGCCAATTCTTGGGATCGTCATTGCCAAGTTGGTATCCAACTTTGAGATGAAGACTCCTCCAGGAGTAGAGAAAATTGATGTGAGCGAAAAAGGAGGACAGTTTAGCTTGCACATTGCGAACCATTCTACAGTTGTGCTTGAACCAATCGTAGGATAGCTCACCCCATAACTTCATGTCCAGAGAAATGTCAAAACCTTCTTCATATCATTTCAAGTCTAAGATCTTCTTACTTGTTAAATAGGATTTGAGAAATGTTTTTTCTTAACGAGACTCAATGTTTATTGTTAATGGAATTACTTCTGCTTGGTTAAATGGCATCTCTAGTTGGGTGCAGTAAGAAAATTATTCAAAACTTGCACTTCTGATATTTTCTTTACACTTCCTTGAAAGATCAGTCATTTGGATCAGCTCTGCAAAACTAGCTCCCTGAATGAAAGACAGATAGACAGAAAGAAGAGGATCTCCAATGTCAGCCTTGCAACTTCTGAAACAGTAGCAATTCTATTACAAAGAAAATGAATAAGTTTACAATTCTGTACACACAAAACTAGGCCATACAACTTTTTCCTGCTTTCTTCGTTGCCATGTAAACATATATAGCCCCGAAAGGTATTACCTTTGAGGCTTTGAGTGCTCGCAAGAAAAAACGAGAGCGGTTGAATATGAATACGAGAACCTCATCAAGTTAGTTGAAGCATACAACTCATTGATTTCTTAACTAAGCTGACATGATCGAATGATCTAAGGCGGATGTGGAGTTTATAAGCTTATAGGCTCGCTAACTCTTTAAGTAACTTTTGAGGTTGGTTCTCCATAAGACCTGTAACAGATCCCTAAAATGATCTAAGACCTATTAAGGATTTTGTGTGGCTTGAAACTGCTTCTTCTTGTATGTCTTCCTGTTTGGAACTGGACCAAGCTTAAAAAATAAGGCTCCATATCACAAGTTGCGACGTAATCTACTTGCTGCTACTGCAGGCGAGCTGACAGAGAATGTTCGATTTTCTTAACTCATTTAGCAAGCCAGCAAGAGATAAAAACCTTGGTTTAGCATAGAATACACCAAACAGAAAGTTGTGAACATGATCCTAATACAAATCTGGGTCAGAAGGAGGACTGGTAGACTTGACTATGGATTGCCATTATCAGAACTACTGCATGCTTGATTTGAAAGGACACCATTCCCGAAATCACCATCTAAGTTCATTTGCTGAACCTCTTGAGGGGATAGTATCTTGATGTACCGAACACAATTTACAAACTCCCTGAATATCCAAAGCCATGAGAAGGTAAGCATAATGAAGCCAATTCAATGGTTATAGTCTTACCAGACTTGACAATAATCGCACAAAAAGAGTTAGAGTTAGGTAATGAGAAATGAAGTATTATAGTATTTTTGAAGTATGATAGCATTTAAGGAACTCACTCCCACGGGTCATCCCCCACAAGCAAGACATCATTCTCATGATCCACATAAACAAGTTTCCATCCTATCCTTTGTCCATCTTCCAATTGTCCCTCTATGCCAAATCTTCGAGCTAGATCATGCTTAAGCTCATCGTAACCAGAATAACGGGTTATGTCAATAGACCTTCCAACAGCTCCACGTTTGTACACCTTGAAATAATAATGACCAGCTTAGTATTTTAAATGTACGTACACAAAAGTAAGAACAACATAAATGGCTACACGTATGCTTAGAGATAGGGATCCCATAGACAGAACAAACCTTTGTATATGTCCGCATGTGCTGAAATTGAGGAGGAGGAGCCCAAGCACCTCTATTCAAGAAGTTGCTAGCACCAATGTTGGAGTCGATTGAGTTAAATGCCTCTGGAACTCCAAATGACTGAGAAACTATTGAGGATGAAAGTTCCTGCTGAGGATCTTTGGAGTTTTCACAATTGGCAAGCATGCTTCCAGAAGAGAGATGGCTGGGGATATCCTTTCCCAACCCTGCTCTGCCCTTTCTCAACAACTGATCAGAACTTGATGGCAAGGCTAATTGTCCGTTGAGGTTAGCCCCATATGGAATATTATCCCTGGGATCCGCATGGACTTCTCCATCTAGGTTAGTGTCTCTTAGCAACAAGGGCTGAAGGTTATATGCAGAGTTGTTATTCTGCTGCAAAAGAGGATCACTCTGAGAAAGGCAAACTGAGGTAGTAGAGGAAGAAGCATCCAAATATTCTGTGTGGGTGGATGCACCATTTAAGTATGTTTGTGGCAGAAAATTCCCTTGAGTCTGTGTTTTGGAGACATATAATGAGGACTTAACATCAGATTTCTGCTGCAGATCTCGAATCAGACTAGCATTCAAGGACATATTATCCAAGGCATTGGGACTCAAGACAGTGGCAGTAGATTGTGCCATATCCTCCCCCATTATTGCACTTTGGTAGGCACGACTGCTCATCAATGGTCGAACCATGTTTGGTAAACTGTTTGTGGAGGGTGAAGTAGAACAGGATGGGACAACAGTAATTCCTGACTGCCCAGCCCCAGCAGTTGCAGTGAGTATGCTGCCACCAACAGCATTTATCTGAGTGGTTGTGGAGCATGGGAGATGTCCCATAAGGCCAGGCATTTCGGACAGTGTGCCTGGATGCTGTACTTGAAGATTTGGTTGCTGAGGTGGATGAGAGACACGAGGATTAGTTTGGTTGACATTCCTTGTCCACTGCTGTTGAATAGCATTTGAAAGAGGGGCTGAATTGGGTGTTGCTTGTGGAATTTCTAGTATTTGGTTAGATGTCATGGAAGATGCATCTAACAGTTGCTTCTGTGGATCTTGAAGTTGAATGGGCTGCTGCATTATGGACTGCTGTGCTAGAATTGATTTTTTTTGTTGCTGAAGCTTATGCAACAATTGAAGGTGAATCTGACTGCCAGGCATCGGATATTGTTGATTAACTTGATCGGACAATTGGGATTGAAGTAGGCCTTCTTGTTGTTTGTGACCAAATACGTGCTGCTGCTGCTGCATGCTTTGAGGAAGATTTTCATGCTGCATGCTTTGAGGAAGATTTTCAAATAGCCGCTGGTTTTCAATAGACGACAGTTGTTGAAGAATGATATTACTTTGAACCAGAGTTTGAGGGTGCAGAATCTGGGATTGAACTTTAGCTAAAGGTAGAGTCTGAACTGTTGAATTTTGCCTTGCTTGTTTAGTAATATCACTCAACTGCTGCTGTGGTTGTATAACTGAGCCTGTATGGTTCAGTGAGGATGGTAGCTTGGGAAGCTGATCAAGTTGTTGAGCTTGCTGAGCCAGTAAGCTGTTTGGTTGATGTATTTGTGGTGCTGGCAAGCCCATCTGACAGGAAATATCACTCCCAGCAAGGTTTTGCATGACACATCCTGACAAGGATTTCACGTAATTCAACTGTATTGAGTTGCTCAGGGAAGTATTTTGCTGCATGTCCATCCACTGTACTAAGCTTAGGCCAGCTACACCCTGAGGATCTTTCATGCAGATATCATCACTAAGCCAAGGCATAGTCCTTTTGAATAAATTGTCCAAATCAGAGGTATTCTCGTCTAGAAAGACAAACATAGAAGGCGAGTCAGAATCACTCTAAAAATAACTCAGAAATTTAGAAGCTTCGGCATGTTTTGTTTTCTGTCTAATGGAAGGAGGAGATTAAAAGTATCCTTAAGGCTGAATCAAAGTTAAGACCCTTGCTACCTAAAAATCATATGCAGGGCCTTAAAAATCAATCAGTGAAACAGACAAAAGAATCTTTCAATGCATCTTTCAATTAATTGATTGTGGAAGTTGGTACAGAAAAATCTATCATGGGACGCTTCTTTTGTGAAGGCACATTCAAGAAAGGTCATATAAGAATTGAAACTGGAAAGGGGCAACAAGCATTCAAGAAAGTTAGGATGCATCAAAGTTTAATACTTGGGTAACATATAAACCTAGAACTCAAACGATATCCATATAGTTAAAATGAGTTTAAAGAATATAATGATATGCTAAGGCCAAAATTGGAAGCCAATTTGTTTTACCTGTCATTCCAGGTTGCCTTGGACACTTAGATCTAAAGGATGGAGGAGGATATATAAGAAATGGAGCAGTTACTGGTTCAATATCCCACATTGAGACTCGAGTACGCCTTTCTCCAGCTGTAGCCTCGTCCCAACCAACCTAATATTGAAAGTAATATTATCATAATGGTCGACACATGCTTAGGTAAACCTGCCATAATAGACAACACAAATGTGCCACAATTTTCACCTGCAAATTACGCCATTGTGAATTCTTCCATCTTAGTGGATCAAAGTCACTTTTACCAGTAATTGTACCCATATACCTGCAGAAGAGATGCTTTCCTCAGTTCTTGAGTTATTTGAACAATAATAATAACATAAAGTAAATTCTTGAATCAGCAAGTTTATAAAGTTCCCAATTTTCAATAACCATGCAGTATATAGACCAATCAGTTGATATCAATAAGATAAGTGCCAGAAAGAAATTCTACCCATCTTCTCTAGTACAAAGATACTAATATGTCAGAGTGATCAATAGTGCCGGAGTAACATACCTTCTTGTTCCTGAATCTTCAGTTTCAAACATCATTCGAAAACGCATGCCAAGAGAAACTTGGTTGCTGCATACAGCCTTGCAATACTTTGCTAAAGGGATGACAAATTCTGAAGGGCTAGCTCTACGCATGCATTTATCAAGTGTCAAACATTTAGGTTCCGAGAAAATGTGGAGGAAATACTAGAAAGCGATTCACCTTGGATTATAGAACACCGTGAAGGGACTACTGCTTGCAGCTGCATGGGCTGCAGCAGCTAGTATCCCAATATGCATGCTATCACTTGACAAAACGGATGATGACAAATTGGTAGATTGCCTGTTTGCTCTTCTGATGCCTAATAGTAGATGTTGCATTTCATCTCTACTCAAATAAATTACATGATTTTGATTAAAGCACATTGATAGTAAAAATACATGCTGAACTCAATAACTTGATGTACATTTGACCTAAATTCAAGTTCCAAGTTCAAGTCAGAAGGTTAAATATGCAATTTAGTAGACCAAAATAAAGGTCTTTTGATAAGAAATCCAATTTATTCAAGTCAGTTTCTGTTACCTTATAAACAAAACAGAGTCACCAGCCAAAAGCCTCTTGCCACTAATAAATAAACTCCACCCAGTTGTAAGCAAGTGACGTTTTGGTTGTCCTATGTTTAGTGAAACCGGGAATTTGCTTAGGGTGTTAAGAGTAGCTTATGATGTCAAACAAGAAAACTCATTGGCCCTCACATCAACTTACCACGATAAATGTGGCGAAAAGTCCATACAGTATCATGTAAATCCTTGGCTACAAGTTCTTGAGCTGGTGGTTGCATGGAGAAATCCTGTTCAAATTTAAATAAAGTTAAACATCAAATACTAACAATCCAAGTACAAGACTATCTACACTAATTGTAAACCACTTACTAAAGGAGGGAAAATCTTCTCAGCTGCACGTCGGGGAACAGAAAAACCGCCATGAGTGCTCGTGTCACTTGCTGTTAATGTTTTGCAGAAGAATTCAGTTTGTGGTTTATTTGACTTCATTGAAAGATCTGATCTTACTAAGGCATCTTTGTCATACTGCAAGCAAAATACTGATAAATTCAGTTGGAGTCAGAAACTGAAAAGATTTTAAGGGTATATACTATTTTGATTTTTCTTCCATGTTGCATATGATATTATACAAGAATATTCCGATCTTCTTTCCAGAGCTACTTGACTTCCATTCCCTTTCAACTATATTACATATTGAAACAACTTACTGAAGGAACAGGTTGCAGGGTCATCTGTGCATAAGCTTCGTCAGTTTCTGGGTCTGCCTGCAGAATCAAATATAAGAAAAGAGACGGTAGGTTTAACACAGCAGGAAACTTATACAACATATGCTAGATAAAGTCAGTTACTATACGTGTAAGGTCACATCATGGAGAAGGCATAGAAGCTTTGATGGGAGATTCGGATAGTTTGGTATTTGAGCATCCAAATCCTTCTTCATAGATGCTGCAACCTGAAAACATTAATATCACTCATTAAAGACTTAAACTTGCTTCAAATAAGAAAAACCAAAATCACAGCCCAATTCAATCAATCATGATTCCATCCATCCATAATTCATTCCTCTCTTGAGACACAGAGTAATTGACTTTATCTTCTAAGTTCCGCTATAACTCCAGCTCACCATAAATTTGATAAAAATTCATTAATTGGAAAATCATTTCCTTCCTTTTCGGTTTCCATACAATTTTCAAATTGCAAACTGGGGATGACACAAGTTGAAATTTGAAAGCCAAAACTCAAAACACTTCCAGGCATGTACTGATTACTAGACTGTTGTCCTGAAATGGACTTGTCTTTAATCCCACAAACATAAAGTCATAATCTTTTTCTCCATTCTCTTGCTGGTAATTACCGTTTCTTCCTTTTTTTTTTCCTTTTTGGACATTAACGAGTAAAAACAAGAAAGGAGAAAGAGAAAGACTTAACTTGCTCGCTGTGGCCTTGAGGGAAATAAATGACATGGGTGCCAGCGGCCGGAAGATTCACCAGCGGTCCAGCACAGGCTTGCCATAGCTCAGAGTTCATGTTTTTCTTTTCTGCTCCTCCTCCACCTGCATCATCATCATCATCATCCCCATGAGTCACTAGCATATTGGCCATCACCATGTTTCCCTTCATTTTCATCTTTTTAACTTCTTTCCTTATATATGTTTGTTTTCCGAGACAGGAAACGGCTTGCAGGAAAACAAAAACGGAGGAAAAAGAAGGAAATCATGGAGTCTTGCACGGTAAGAGAAAAGAGTGTCAACTCAATTATATTCTAAAAGAATTTTTCTATTTTAGTTTTTACTACTACCGGCATAGATTTCCCAGAGCTAGAAAAGGAGAAACCCAAAAGCGACAAGAAAAACCGGCCTGGTTAGAAACTAACAAGACATAGCAATCAAAAGACCAACTGTGTCCAATTTCTTAATAGCTAACTATAAGACAAAGTAGATGACCTTCGCCCGGATTCAGACTGGCGTTGACGGTGGCTACTCCTCCGGCACAGTCGACCGGTGTCTTCATTTCTATTATCCAGTGAAGTTCAAACAAGTAGTAAAGATCCAAAAGCCTCTACTACAGTAGTTTTACCAACTCAAAGAATCCATCTTTCCTGCAACCTCGTGAGTTCGGATCAGCCCAGTAGGAAAGTTGAAAGCTTTCCATAAATTCTTCAAATGGGAAAGAGAAAAGTTGGCTGGGAAGGCTTAGTCAACAGAATCGGGAAGCGGGAAACTCCAGCAACCTCGCTGGAGAAAAGGGTAGATAGTGAAACAACAAAACAGTAAAAATAAGAAGAAAACAAGTAGTGTTTGCTAATGAGATTTCGTATTGGTGTTGAGCTTCTGAGAAATGCTTAAGCTTTTGCCACCTTTATCTTCTTCTACACTACCTTTTTACCTCTCTTTTCCTTCACCTTCCTTTCCCTTCTCCTGTGATGTCTCATTGGCCCTCACCATTTGAGCACTACACATGCACCCTCTCTCTCTCTCTCTCTCTCTCTAACTCTCCACCTTACTTGCTTTTTCTATTGATTTCCTTCACCATGGTTAATTCTCCGTTTAAGGTTACACTCTCATCCCATGTTGTTGTCTTCTTCTTCTGTTTAATGTGTTGGGCGATGAAATTATGGTTTAAGTCCACTAGAGAAGATGACAACGTGAGAATATAAACCATTGACTACTGTCATCATTCTCCACCATCAACAACACAGTAATTTGACCCTGCTTTTGTTTCACTTGTGATCCAATAGCATGAAGACTTGCCTTTCTAGTGACCTTTTCAAGAATTTAAGAGGTCCAATATTAATAAAGGATCAAGCAATTTTCTATATAAAAGAGTAAGCTAGGTTTAGTTTTGTTTATATTTTATATTTTTAGTTTATATTTTTCTTCAAACATTGTTATTTTCAATGTAATTATATTTTTATTATTAATGATAATTATATATTAGATAAAATTTAAAGAATGATTATTTTTAATTAATTAAATAAAAATACATTAAATTTGTAAATATATTTGAATCACGTATGTTATTTAAATTTAAATTATTGAATTATTAAATAATTTATGTAAAGCACATAATTTATGAATTACTAAATATATGTATATAGACTAGTTAAGAAATATAATAGACAACTTGTTGAATTAAATACCATATAATTGCATAGTGTGCTAGGTTGGTTAGTCAAAGACTACATCATCTAATGTATTTAATGTGATTGTCACTTTGGGAACAAAACTATACAATCCATCCTAGGTTAAACTCATTAAAAATGGAATATTTTTAATATATGTATATATTAATTATTAATCATACCTACTTTAAGTAAATTATTTAAAACATTTGAAAGTGGATCCATATTTAAATATAAAAGTTACATACATAAAGAGTTGTGCATTAGTTGATTGGGTGGCATCATGAACAATAATAGAACCAGGACAAATGAGAATTAGAGACGTGTTGAGATTTAAGATTTAAAAGATTCAACCGGTATTAAATTTTAATAAAATCGATTAAAAATTGATTGAAATTAAAAATTTTGAAATATGATTGAAACATAATATTCTTACTCGTGTAAAAATGTGAAGGTTAATTAAAAATGAAACTGTTAAATGTAAATTAATTGATTTATTTTAATTTATAAAAATAATTAATAAACTAGTTAATTTTTAACAATAAAAATTATTAAAGTAATCGAACGAACTGAAAAGTCAGTTAATTCAAGATTTTTACGATTGAATAGACTGAACCAGTTGTATTTCATTCACTAAAAAATTAATACTAAACATTTATTTAATTATATATAATGATGTAATTACAAGATTGTTAAACTCCGTGGGTAAGTGGAGAATAAGAAACTTTTAATTACTCAATTTTCATTCCCTGTTAATAAAAAGACAAATGAATGCAATGCAGAGAACGTGGGCACGGATCACCTGTATCGTTTAGCCTGTTCCAAATTTGTGATACTGAATTTTAACCATGTATTTATATAAATCTCACATGAATGATTATAAATCAATTCACCAGTACCTCTCTTCAATCTATCCATCCTTTGAACCAAGTTTGATAACTTTAGGAAGGAAATGAGACATCCTTAAAAAAGTACTGAATATGCCTGTCTGATCCTGCCTCAAGAACCTAAATTCTATCTTTTTGTGGTCCCAAATGTCTCCCATAAAATTATTCAGGTTCCAGTTCAACTAACAAGCATGTGTCCATATTTGCCAAAATAAACTTGTGAAACTTGCCTTGAAGAGTTGGAAGGTTTGAGTTGGATCCTGCTCGTAGCATTAACATGTCAATATGCTTCTGCTTATCAACTTCTTGCTTTTAGAATCAAACTAAAAGAGTTCATTTCTGAAACCAGCAACCATCTTTATACCTGAGTTGGCTCTAAGCAACATGACATAAAGTACCTCTTGACATTCTTTTCTTGTGCGCTAAAAAACCTACTAGAACGCAAGTCTTCCATAAGAGGATTCATAAGAACCCCAAAAGTCCAGAAAGGAAAAACAAAAAGCATATTCTAATTTTCTTTTACAGTGAAAAGCAAGAGCAAGGTAAAACAAGTTTCAGGGTCCATGAAAAAGGGGGTCTGGAGCTCATATATCAACATATGCAGACAGAACATGCTCTTCTAGCTTATCTTTGGTTCAAGTTGATTATATGCAGGATTACTTCTGCACATCTTTGAAGAGGCTAGATTGCTATTATACATCATTGATGGGGCCCCTTGTGTTCGCTTCTTCTTTTCCAGTTGGTCAGAATAATCAGAGAATGGTCAAGTCAAGTGGAGGAGACAACAATGAACAGCCAAGCTGTGGTCCTGCACCATTACCTGGATCAGTCCATGTAAAGGCACTTACTGTCACACAACATAGGCATTGTTTATTTGGTGAGTGCCTCTTTATAATAGTGACCTGTTCCATGATCAGTAAACATAAGGTTATGGTGATGCTGTCGCCTGCAACTAAATATAAAAAAAATCACTTCCGTTAAAACAAATTAATGTAGTAGCGGTAAGCGGATATCGTTCCTACGAGGAATCTCTAACGGTAAA
>JAOSBP010000205.1:219305-261731 GCA_027563825.1 Erythroxylum mucronatum
GAGTGGGGCAAGGATCGGAGATGAGATCGATGGAGTAAAAATTACGAGCCACCCAAAATGCCACTGCTAACCCTAACCCACAAATCAATTGAACCGTAAATGCTTGTAGGAACGATATCTGATTGGTTCCGGACATCGTCTCTTTGCTCTCCTTCGTATTTTCTTCTCACACTTGCGTCAATTTCTTCTCTTTCTCAATCTCCTCCAGTCTTCGAGACTAAATCAAGCACGATTCTTGTGTACTAAATACTACCAGGCGCCTTTGGTTCAATGGCCTTCTTGGATCAACTCTATTTATGTTCATGATAAATGTGTTCAGGCCCAAGTCGATCTCTTTTGCCTTTCTCAGAACAACATTAAGAGGTGTTTGAAAATCTTGTTCATATCTGGTCTGGTGTTCGTACTTTTAAGGAAACAAAAGATGATTCTTATATATCAGTGTCTAAAAACTTTCATCAAATTCATAGCAAGTTAAAGAACTAAAGAACAACAGTGGAATTGAACTAATGAATGAAGAATTATTGCAAACTGGGTGATTGAATTACATCAGAAATAAACAATTACAACAAAATGGAACCACAGGCTGTGGCTCAACTTTATAACTGTTCTTCTTGGCATACTCTGTTCTCAAGTTCTTCCTCAAATATCAATGGCTACTACAGTAGAATATTATACAGGACAATGTTTCGGCCAAAGAGGAGAATGTTGAAAAACTACCCAGAACCGCGGCTTGATAGGTAAGATCGAGCCAATGAACAACACTCGTCCTTCCGCCTTTTGTATTCGTTGTATCTCAAGAAGAAATAGCCAAGATAATCAAAGTCTATTGGAGACATCTTTGCCTGTAACAACAAACATATTTATCAATCATCCTTGCACTGTTGTTATATCCTTGAATAAACACCAAACTTCAGGAATACTAGTTACCTGAATTAGTGCCCATAGTGCCCAAAATAAGTGGGACGCTAGCACGAAAGTGTTGCTCTCTATATAGAGAGCTTCGAGGTCTTTGTCCGATACCTATTCAAGAAAAATACATACATATATAAATATATATACTTCTTATAAACACCACGGTCCCAAATGCATGCACGATAAAATTCAGAAGCCACTACGTACCTCAGTAGGTTTATCAGGACGTAAATAATGCCTGAAGAAATGATATTGCTCATGCGTGCTTGGGTTTCTACAACAAAAAATGCAATCACCAACAAACCAAATCTACACGAGCTATTTCTATAGCTGAAAATGGAGTTAATATAGCACAAGAAATTAACACATACAAGCTGTAGTCACAATCATAGCCTGCATATTCGTTAAAGTGATTTCCAATATCATAACCTCTGTAGCTGTATGATCCATACTCAAAATCAATGAAGTATAGCTTCTCTGCAGGTTCACGGGATAAATGAGTTAATAATGGACCACAACCATTTATAACCTTGATTTCCCAAGATGACAAAAGTCATATTGGTAAAAAGAGAACCGAAAGACATCAAATCCATGATAGAAAGAGGAAGCTGAAGAAAATTAAAAAATAGTAGCAATTTTTACCTTCTGCATCATTAAGCATTAGGTTACCCGATAGCAAATCATTGTGCGCAAAAACCACAGGAGGATCAAGAAGACCTGTCAATTCCTGTTCATTTATAAGTGCAATGTGTCTGTTAATAGGAAAAGGCTCTTCAAGTCCACAACTACCCCCAAATACATTGATAAACAAAATTAGTATTTTGTGCTGCCAAAGGATCACCAAGTCTCTTTGCACATCAGAGTTTCTTGAGTAGATATCAACAGCAAACAACAGTATTTTGCAGTTTTACATTCCCTTCAAATATGGTTATTTTGTACTGCACAGTTATCACTGGTGCCCAAATTATTCACACTTAGTTGCACAAATGGTTGCATTTCTATTTGAAAAATCCCTGGTGTATAATACATGCTACTAGAAGGAAAACTGGTGGAAAGGACCTTGATTTCGACGATTTCATTATAAACTTCCTTGAACGAAATTGTCTCATATTTCCCTTGCTTCTCTGCATCATCAAATTGAAGAATTGATGCTGCAAAAATATAGTGATTTAACATGAGGAAATTTGAAAATTGTTAGGAAACCACAGTTACCCTGATATCAATGCGAGTCAACTGCTTAAATTTGAAAAACAAGGACAGAACATTGACTTGTTGGATGAAACAAACTGCATGCATGAAACACAAGAAGTAGGAGCAAGGCACGCCAAACATACCATTCTCGTAAAACTTGAAAACATCATTCCATAATTGTGGTTCATTAGAACCTGGAATTTCCACCTCATGGAATTTACGGAGCTGTTTAGCAATTTCTGCAGCCAGTTTTGGTTTTCTCATGTCTGTCACAAATTAAAAAAGAAGGTTAGCCATATCAACCACACATAATACTCAAAAGGGGGCAAAAAACCTTGATGAGCACAACTAATGTATTTCCAGAGTCACCAACAGACAACTCTGTGGTCCTAATGGATTTGAAATGCATCAAAAGTTGACCCTCTCCATACAGAAAAAGAAAAGGAGTACCAGAACTTTGAAAGGGAAGTAAAAATACTCCTCCACACATGCTTCAAGGCATATACAAGAGTTCAAGGTTAACAGCATCCATACATATTGCCACTGATTCAATTGTCTACATGAAAAGCAAGTAAGCTCAGCCAAAATTAGACTAAGTAGCACCAACTTCAGGTCATTATGCATTGAAATGGTTTCAGTTTTCATTGGCAAAAAGATGGTGAGAACTACTATGTTCAAAACAAAATTTGAACAAATTCATACCTTGTGGAGTAAGTGTACGTGCATTAATAAATGACTGCACCATGCCATTTGCAAACACTGCCAACAACTTGGCACCGAATCCTGCAGCTGAAAGGTACTTGATAGCCTATACAGATGATAGATTATTAACGACAGAATTTCTTCCACGTAATTCATCCAATATTAGTTCAAAATGCTCAAGCAGACACAGGAGTTCGTAGGGAATCACCTGCAGTTCCCGCTCACGATTGATAACATAATCAGTATTAGGACCATATAACCTCACAGTTACAGAAACCTCATTTCCATTCTCTTCCTTCACCGTTACCTTGAGCACTACAGGGCAGGATTACGTTAAGTAATAGTTACTCAATAGGCAACAGAACCACTAAAAAAGGGGTTGACTTTGTTTCTGAATGCAATTGCTTCCAATATGAGCATGAAATTTGCACCGAAAAACCAGCTCTAAACAACAGTAGAAAGCAAATACTCACACAAATTAGTGATGCCGCCAGAAACAGTCTGGATAGAGAAGCAAGAATCCTCCAGGTTTGACCATTTCTTGAACAGATCTTTGCACAAATTTCTGTAGAGAAACAAAAGAAAATTTTCTTCTTTTCAGTTTGAGGAGAAAAAGAAATGGTTGAACAATATAAGCCCTTATGATTCACATCTAGCTTTTCCCCTTCACACATAAATGTTTTTCGCAAAAAAACGAAACCCAGAGAAAACACTAGAATCTGAAGATGAAATGAAAGAAAAAAGAAGGAAAAGATGAAGGAAGAAAAGAGAACGAACATGAGGCGAGAGGACAAAAGAGGGAGGGGAAGAGAAATATCAACGGAGATGGAAGAAGAAGAGAGAACATGGGAATCAGAATCGGAGGAGTCGTTGTCTCCTATTACTTGCTGTTTCTCTTCCTCTATAGCTCCCATTTGCCGATGCAATCGGATCTTTACGCTATCCACCAGAAGACCGACCTAGTTCGTTCAGATTGGATTGGTGAAGCAAACCCTTTTGCCGTGCTTTGCAATGCTTTGGTTCCCGAGAGTCTTCCAATGTTGTGTATCAACGTAATTCATTCATCATCGCTATCTCACTTCGTACAATTAAAAGTTCAATTCTTTATTCTTTCCTTTCTTTTTCCTCGACCTTAAACAAACGGAAAATCTTGACTTTGTATTAGTTCAGCTATATAGTAAGATTTCTTACAACTACGTGTCTGAGATCACAAAGCTTGTCCAACGCAACAACACGTTATTGTATATGATTGAATAGTTAGTCAGGAAAAAAACTTGTGGCCCTCCACATATGGAAGGAAGAAGATATTATTGAATGGATGAAATGAACCATGTGTCCCGACTGCTTCTGTTATTTTTACACGCAACAACATGATCATGTCAACGAATCTGCACTCTCTTTTCCTTTTCGCTTTCGCTTACCTACCAAATATATTTTGCCCTTTAATGGGGTCTTTTTACAAGCTCCTAAGCTGAGACCCTCCAAGTCCTTCCTTGTCCCCGATCTCCATAACCAAAAAGCTACCAAACTTCGTGATGGAAATTTGAAAAGTTTTGGTCTTTGATTGACATTGATAAGTCCGATGCAACTTAAGGGATGTGCCCTTATAACTATACGTACGGGCATGCCTCCTCCTTAAAAGTCAAATGCCTCGCTCATCTGGCCGGTTATGATCCGAATCCGGCTCGATTAACTGAATAGTCAAATAAAAGATGTTCAAGTTCAACTCCAAAAGACCATTATCAAGTTTCAATATTTTATATAAGATACATATTACGAAGAAACATCTAAAATTTTAGAAGCAATCTATCTTGAATTTGGATGTAAATATAGGGATCAGATCACCAGTTCTCATTACTCTATTCTATAAAAATCTATTTATTTAATAAATGAAGCTTACAAAAATTAAACGACTGAAATTATACTTAAACAAAGAGCACGCCAACTTTGGGAACATAAAATCTTGAGTCGTAAATATAATAAGGCTAGCCAAACTCTACAAACTCATATTTCAACAAGAAATTACCATCTAACTTATGTAATTTATATAAGCTTATAGAGTTTAATTATTTTTTACTTAATACTCTTTGACCCATATGATAAATTCTTAAATAAGACTGAATTAAGTGAAAATTCCTATTCACTTTATTCCTTAAAATTTAAAATTTATTACATATTTTTATTATATGTTTTATAAGTATCACATCAATATGGTAAATAATAAAAATACTTGCACATTAGATATTAAATAAGACTTACCAAATATTTATTATAAAAACTAAATACACTTTTTACTTAAAATCTTTTAATTTCAAATACTTTATGTATTTATTTGTTGATTTTAAAAGTCCCTAAATTAATAAAAAAAGTTCCGGGTTTTAGGACTCAGTTGAGTTGTAGTTCTATATAACCCGGTGACTATCTCGCCTTCACGTAGCAAGGTCGAATCTTTATTTGAAGATTAGGGTTAGCCGTGAATTTGATCCGATGGAAGAAATTACCGAGGGGGTTAATAACATCAATATAGCCGGAGATTCTCACAAGAAGAACAGAATTCAAGTTTCCAACACTAAAAAGCCCTTGTTTTTCTATGTCAATCTTGCCAAGGTAAGATTTTTTCTCGTCTTTCGCCACCCCTTGTTTTCTGTATCTATATGCTACTCGATTATAGGGTTTTGGGGTTATACGAGGTTCTTCTCATGGACCTATTATGGGTTTTACAGAGGTATATGCAACAACACAACGAGGTGGAGCTGTCTGCTCTCGGAATGGGTAACAATTACTTTAGACCTAGATTATTGTAAATGTTTGATTCCATGAATTTGTACTTTTTGGTCTATCTCTGTTGGGTAGCTAACTCGTTAAATTTTCGCTCAACCTAATTGGGAAATGCCCGGTTTTTTGGGATGTTAAACGAGAGTTTTTGAGATCATTGTTAATTTTTTAAAACTCTTTTGTTTGTAGCTTGTTCCATTGAATGTTTAGAGACTAATTGGAAAAGGGGATTAGAAAATAGCTTCTTTTATTCTCATTTGGCAAACTCGGTTTCAACCGTTCTTCCCAAACAAATTTGCTAACGTTAGTGAGCTTTGTGGATAATTGAAAATGACTAACTTTTTTGTGGCAATCTCAAGTAACATTTTGCTCTGTCATGCCTGCAGCTATTGCCACTGTTGTTACTGTTGCAGAGATCTTGAAAAACAACGGATTAGCTGTTGAAAAGAGTATGATTTTTTAATTGCATTTGTTTATGTACTAGGTTTTGTTTTGCACCGTGTTGTTACTGATGTTTAATCCTACGTGCAGAAATTATGACATCCACAGTTGATATGAGGGATGAAACAAGAGGGCGTCCTGTTCAAAAAGCTAAGGTAAATCTCTGGACTTCCCAGTGATATCTTCTATCGTTGCATTGTACTTGTGGAATTGTGATTTGGCTACACAAATATCCTCCGTATATTGCTTTTGTGGGGTGCTTGTTGGCCTGACCATCGCATTTCATTAAAACACCTGATTCCTGTTTCGTTGAGATGCTTGTTTACTTTCTGTGTCTGAGTGTTTCCACAACTTCTATTTCTGCACTATAATGTAGAGTTTACTTTCATTTCACGTTTTGTGCTTGATTTCTTGGTGTTTAACATTCTCCCAGATTGAGATTTTGCTGGGAAAGACCGAAAAGTTTGATGAACTGATGGCTGCCGCCGCCGAAGAGAGGGAACTTGCAGAAGCTGAAGATCATAGTTGAAAAGGGACAGTTTCTTTGTCTGTTTTGTGTTGTTCTCCATGTACTTTTACTGATGAGTGAACCTCCTTAGCCATTTTCTTCAATTTGCCCTTTTTAATGTGAACATGTCTTGAATTTATGGCTTCATTAGTCGTGGGATTTTGTTGTTAGAAGCATAGCAAGTGGATTTAGATTCAGTTCTCTTCACTAGTAGATTTGCTTCAAATCTTTGCTGCTTACAATGTTTTGATTTCAAACTTGTTTTTCTGTCAAGCTTTCTTTGGATTTATTCATATTCCAAGACTCAAGCTTCATGTCCCAAATTTGCTTGCCTCTATCATTGAGTTGGGTTTTGATCAGTTTTGATTAGTTTTTGGATCTGTGTCTGTGTATGGTACACTTGACAGAGACTATAATGACAAGATATGTACGCTCTCTTTAGCAATGCAAAACAAAGAACAAATTTCACTTGCCCTGTAATTTAATTTAGTAAAAATTAACTTTTCTTTTAAAGAAAAAAGTTGTTACTAATGTTTCAAAAATTGGATTGCAAATTAAATTAGTAAGATAAAATATTTAATATTTGAAAGATGTAACTGATATAAGAATTTGATAAAAGAGTGTTAAATGAAAATTAATTAATTTGTTTACAAAAATTAATTGATTAATTAATAAATTCATCAGTTTTTAATAATAAGAGTTATTAAAATAAATCAAATTAACAAATTAAAAATTGAATCAAAAAATTAAGCGGATCAAAATTTTTACAATTAAATTAACTTGAATCAGTTAGGTTTTTAAAACATCGGCAAAAAAGAAGTTTTTCCTATATATTGAAATGTTAGAATTACTCTAAGCTTTTTTCAAGTAATTAATATTAAAATTAGGTTTTTTGATTCAAACAATTTTTTAAACACAATAAATTATTAAAAATTGGTTAAATTAGTTTAAAATTAATAAATTAAATTATATATAATCAAAAATATATATATATATATATATATATATAATGGAGCTCATATTCAAATCCAAAATTACAAGGCCGAACTTCAAAAAATTATAGGGCCAGGCCCGACCCGACAAAATAACAACCGTAACCGTAAATACAACCTTTTACCACTTTATGGTTGAAGAAGACCATAATTAGATTCCCCCCATTATGTTTTCTGTCCCTCGTTTCCTCTTCTACAATCCAAATCAAGCATGAATTCTCAAACCCTAATCTCGTGAAAGTCTAATTCAGATCCAAATTCCCACTCCACTACCCTCTTATCTCATAATTCTCCGATCGATTCAACCACTTCATTCCTTGCATGACCAGTTCTCATTGACTTTGTGTTATATAGATAGAGGGACAGAGAGACAGATATGGACGGTAACAAAGATGAAGCCTTGAAGTGCCTCAAGATCGGCAAAGAATCTTTGTCTTCGGGGGATCGACCACGTGCTTTGAAGTTCTTCACAAAAGCTCGCCGCCTCGATCCCACTCTCCCTCTCGATGATCTATTATCCCAATTAGAGAAGGACTCAGCTCCCACCGATCACACGACTCCTGATTCGAATGGACCCACCACAACCGGCTCCAACGACGGTGCTAATGGACCGTCGTCTAAGGTTCGTCGTCGGGTTTCGGCAACTGGATCGGCCGCTGATAGCGGTTCTTCGTCGTCCACTGCCACGTACACTGAGGAACAAGTGACGATTGTGAGGCAAATCAATAAGAAGAAGGATTACTATGAGATTCTAGGGTTAGAGAAGACATGTTCTGTTGATGATGTTCGAAAAGCGTATCGGAAATTGTCTCTCAAAGTTCATCCCGACAAGAACAACGCACCGGGAGCTGAAGAAGCGTTTAAGGCTGTTTCAAAGGCGTTTCAGTGTCTGAGCAACGAAGAGAGTAAAAAGAAGTATGATTTGACTGGAAGTGATGAGCCTGTTCAAGAGAGACGGGCTTCAAGGTATCATCATGCTGGAGGATTTAATGGTGGGTATTATCAAGAGTTTGACGCAGATGAGATTTTCAGGCAGTTCTTCTTCGGAGGAATGCCTCCTGCAACTACGCAGTTCAGGACTTATAATTTTGGTGGTGGAATGGGCCATCGTACTGATGGAAATGCACCTGCGTTAAATCTGCGAACTTTGGTTCAGTTGTTACCTGTTTTGCTCATTCTTCTACTGAACTTTTTGCCCTCTTCAGAGCCTATTTTTTCCCTTTCCAGATCGTATCCTTATGAGTATAGGTACACTACGGAGAGAGGAGTTAATTTCTATGTTAAAAGTACCAAATTTGAGCAGGATTATCCTCCGGACAGCCAGCAGAGAGCAGCATTGGAAGCAAAAGTGGAAAGGGAATATGTTTCCATTTTGGCACAGAATTGTAGGTTTGAGTTGCAGAGGAAACAGTGGGGTTTTATAAGGGAGACTCCTCATTGTGAAATGCTTGATCAGTTTCAATCTGGAGCCACATTGTCAGCTTGATCCATTAAATTGAGGTTAGAGTTCATTCTCTTATTTTCTGTTTTGAATTGCTGACTCAGGAAGGTTAGTTGCAGGTGATGTATAGTAGATGGAGACCTAACAAGTGTTTGTTCTCCAATTTTATTCTTTTTCAAGTCATAAGATAAGACTGCAACCTTGATATAGTTCTTTCCATTCATGTTTCAAGACTTGGAAGTGGTTCTTAGCAAATGGAAATCAGTTTTGTGTCCATATATTTACTCTTGGTTTTACAGATAAAAGCTTATAAGTTCATTGAGAAGAATTAAATGGTTTCTGATTCATAAACAATTTCTACATCCCATAGAAAAATTGTATTGGTCTTAAATCAATATGGACTGAGCAGAAAACATCATAATGTCCTAGTGTCGTTCAGGTCTTGTAAAACCAGACCTTGAGATCTGTTAAGTGCAATCTATATACCTTGAAGGTGGGTTGACAAAGATAGTCACTACACTTGAGTTATGATGAATCTGGTTGTTTGAGTTGTGCGACAAAGATAGTCACTACACTTGAGTCATGATGAATCTGGTTGTTTGAGTTGTGCTATGTGTAAGAATTTTGTTGCTTGGCTTACCCTTTTGAAATATAATCATTTACTGTTCGTGATTTTCCCATTCAAATTTTCTGTCAAAAAATTTACAATAATGTAATAACATTCATTTAGATTTATATTCATTATTTTTGCAGATTTTTTTTCTGGTACTATTTGCTCAGCTTAATTGGAGGCAGATGAGGAGCAAATGGAGTCTGTCAAGAGATGAAGGGTTAAAATTAATGACTTTGGATTCAATTTCCCAAGATTGAATCTAGTCTATATACCCCAATTGCTCTTTGGTCATGACATTGAATGCTAGTGTATATGTCTCATTAATTTTGCTAAGATATTTTGCCACAATTTTAGCTTATGAATACCTGCTACACTAGAGTATGCAACCGCTGGAAGTTACTATTCAATGTTATAGTTACATATTATTTTATAAGCCTTACACTAAACATCTGCCTTTATTTGTAAGATCTAAAAATCTGCCTTTATTTGTAAGATTTGATAATTATTTCATATTTGTTGAGCAAATGGCTCTGTTTGAAGATGGATTTTTATCCTGACAAGATGTTGGTACTTACTGTTAGTGCATTACTTTGGGAGAAGAATTGCAATTTGAATTGGATCAATTCGCTTTGAGTTTTGGATTTGCAGGTTACTAATAATGGTGGCAGCTATGTTCAGTTTATAAGATTAATGATAAGTTTCTACATTTTAGTTTGTATTTTCTTGAAAATCGTCTTCACTGACTTGGTATGGTTAACTGTTCTTTTGTCATGAATAAGAACATGCCTGAATGATAATGAACAAGCAGTTGGTGAGACATTCTTGAGAATTACTTTGGAGCAATTGGACTCCTTTAGCCTTAGGAACATAATGTTGCCTCCTTCATGTGAAAGATAAATGTGAGAATCCGCCAATTTACATCACTGAGAATGGTAAGAACAAATGATTTGAAAGTGAGAAGAAGCTCAGCTGTGAGAAGGGTTGTTCATGATGAGTTTTTGGTACTTCAAGCCCTGAAAGATGGAGATTGAGGATAATTAAGATTTGATTGTAGTATCCATATCAATTAGATCAAAAACATCCGCTTTCTGGCACTGAGATTGCAATAAAAGATTAATTCCAATTCTAATTATTGCTTCTTCTTCTTCAGTGGATCAATAAGCAGCAAATTGCAAAATATGGAGAGAGTAGACTTCATAACAAGTGACTAATCAACCAAACCTTCATTTTCTTTCAGTTCTAGTTTGTTGTTCGGTAGACTTCTATCTTCAAAACAAGCTGCACTGCTTGAACAGAAAGGTAATATGAATATGCACATGAAATGATGAAAGGGTTAAACGGGGACTCTGTTCCGTTTTCTCATTGCAGATCTGTCTTCTCTAGTCTCTTCAACGTTCCTTTTTATAAAAAAAACCCATTTTGTACCCTGCTCCGCCTCATTCTAACCCTAATCATCCATATTACTGCAACAGTAGTGTTATCTACTCTCCAAGTTTAAAGCCGGAGTCATTGGAGTATTGGGAAATCACAACTTCAATGAGATTGTATCAAATGCTTTTTCCTATCAGAAGAGAAGAAGTCAAAACGAAAGTCCATCAGTAACAGAGTCTTCTTCTTCGTTTTCGTCTACCTGAGAAGTTGGTCGGAGGGAGAGGAAACAAGGCGAAGCGAAAACGGAAGTCCATCCATCGATAACGGAGTCGTTTTCCTTGGCTTCGTCTGCCGTGATAGAAATGGGGAGAGCGTGAAAGAAGAAACATGTTGACGGAAATAACCCTTGACCCGACCCAAGATCCGGTTCGACCAACTAGAACTGATTTGAACCAACTTGGCCCGATTCAATTGGACGGTATCAGATGCATTCTTGCCGGCAATTTAAGTTGTTGGTGGTCAGGGCAAGAGCCAACCTTGCTATTTCTTCTGTAGGGTACTTGTGAGAACCAAGTTGGTACGCCACATCTGTATCTTACAAGCCTTCCTTCCATTGATCCTTTGCACTGTCATAATCATGGATTGTTATTCAATGGAAGGTTGGGTCTTTTGAATGTTCATGTTACTTACACTTTACCTCTTGGCATAGCTAGTCCTTATCTTGTCACTTTTGTTCATCTTCTGAAAATGCAAGACATATTCAAAGATAGCTTGTGGCATCTAATTAAGGAGCAAGCTCCTGCAGAATTTAGATTGGCACAGTGGGATTTTTATTCACAATTCTATTAGCAAATGGTAATCAGTTCTGCATTCATATATTTAGTTGTGTTTTTCCAGATAAAACCTTGTAAGGTCATTCACAAGAGTTAAATGGTTTCTAATTCATGACTTCATTTCTTTGAGCAATGTCATCTCACTTAAACGATCAATTTCTTCATTTTGGGATTGGAAATTTCATAGAAAAATCAAATTGGTGTTAAATCAGTTTGGACTGAGCAGAAAACATCATAGTGTCCTAGTCTCATTCAGGTCTTGTAATATCAGACACTGAGATCTGTTAAGTGCAATAGATATACCTTGAAAGTGGTTTGACAAAGATAGTTACTATGCACGACTCATGATGAATCTGGTTGTTTGAGTGGTGCTGTGAATAAGAATTTTGTTGCTTGGCTTACCCTTTAGGAAATACAATTTACTGGTCATGATTTTCCCATAAAATATTTCTATTGAAAAATATACAATAATGCAAGAACATGCATTTAGATATGTATTCATTATTTACTGCAGATCTTTTTCTGGCAATATTTGGTCAGCTTAATTTGGAGGAAGATGAAGAGCAAATGGAGTCTGCCAAGAGATAAAGAACAGGAAATTCATGACTTACTATTAGTGCATTATTTTGGGAGAAGCATTGCAATTAGAATAGAAGGTATTTTGATTAACCTGAAGTCAAATTGTTCTAAAAAATCATTGTGTGTGAACATTTGTGTACGGAGGCCACAGCCTGCATGTCAATGAACTTGATACAATACAAGGCTACGATTCTAAAGTTATGTTTTTCGTATCTCTGTCCCGCAATCCTTTCATTTCTAATCCAAGAAACTTTGCCATGTTACATATCTCCTCTTGCTTAGGATGAGACTTGTCCCCTGATGAAAATCCATGCAAGGACAGTGAATCATCTATATTGCCTACATCCACCCAACTGAATCCTACTTCCTTCTTCACTCCCTTTTCTCTCATCCCTTTTCTTAGTTCTGCTACCTTTTCCCATTGTCCTTTCTCAGCGTACAAGTTAGACATGAGGACATATGAGCCAGATTGATTAGGCTCCATGTCCATCAATGCATCAGCTATTCTCTCTCCCATTTCCACATCCCCATGTGTCCGACAAGCCCCTAATAAGCTCTGCAAGATGGATAAACTCGGCTGGCTTGGAATCCGACTCACCAGCTGCTCTGCTTCTTCTAGTCGCCCTGCCCTACCTAGCATATCCACCATACACGAATAGTGTTCCGGAGATGGTTCAATGTTATAGTCTTTGATCATCGAGTCAAAGAGAAGACGACCCGTATCGACCATGCCCTTCCTCCCGCAGGCTGTTAGTACAGATAGGAATGTGATTGAGTCAGGTTTAACCCCTTCCCTTTCCATGTCCTCAAAGTGACTCATGACAGATTGATAGTCCCCATGCCTTGCATAGGCAGATATAATTGTTGTCCAAGCAAGTGGGCTTCTTTGAAACATCCCACTGAAAACTGTTTCAGACTCAGAAATGTTCCCACGCTTTGCATACATGTCTAGGAGAGCACCAGAAACGATTGGATCCATGTCCAGTCCAAGTTTTATGATTTTAGAGTGGCATGTTTGGCCTTGTCTCAGAGATATCTCCTCTGCAGTAGCAATTGCATTTAAGATACTGCCAAATGTATACTGATTTGGCTCAGATTCAACATGTGCTGAAAAGAATATATACATAGCCTCTTGATAATAGCCATTCTGTGCATATCCAGAAATTAAAGCATTCCAAGCTGTTATCTCCCTGTGATTAAGCTCCTCGAAAACCTTCAGTGAGTCTTGCATGAACTTGAACTTGGAGTACATGGTGATCAGACTACTACAAACATTTGACTCTGAGGAAAAGCCAGTTTTTAAGCAGAATCCATGTACCATCTTGCCTTGTTTCACCAAATCTTCCATGGTTATAACATGAATTAAGCTAATTAATGTCACATCATTAGGATAAATTCCATCTAATCTCATCCTCTGAAATAGAGACAGAGCTTCTTCATCATCAATAGATATCATGGTAGTCCAGGAGACGACATTGCGTTCATCCATATGTCGGAACACCAATTTTGCGTCTTCAATGACCTCACATTTTGAATATGTAGAGATCAAAACATTAGCAACAGAGACATGCTTCGCACATCCTCTTTTTATACTCAATCCATGTATTTGTTTCCCAAATTCTAAGTTTCTCGCATGACCACATGCAGAAACTGCACTAGTGAATGAGACATGATCAAGTTCTAGTCCCTCTTTAAACATATCTATAAACATCCGAATTGCTTCTACCCCATAAAACCCCTCCTGGGTATAGCCTGATATCATTGCATTCCATGAAACTAAATCTCTTTTTGGCATTTCCTCAAACACTTCTCTAGCTTCCACTGTGAATCCACATCTAGAATACATAGATATAAGCGCATTCCCAACATATACTTCACCATCCAAACCAAATTTCATTATAGAAGCATGCAATTGCAATCCAAATAGGAACTCCTCATGTGTTGAACAAAAAGCAAGAATGGTAGTACAAGTCACGGCATCAAAGACAACTCCAGTTGAATTCATCCGTCGCGCAAAACTCAATGCATCTTCACTGCTTTGAAAACCCGAGAGCACCGTATTCCAAGAAACGATATCAGGATCACCCAACCTCTCAAAGACACACACAGCTTCACTAAAATGTCCAGACTTACAGTACATATTCATCAATGAATTAGACACCGGGACATATGAAGTAAGCCCAGAACAAATAGCGAAGCAGTGGATTTGGGTACCCAATACCAGGTTCCCACAGGAAGCCTTGAGCGCCAGAGCCACTGTGACATCGTCAATGTTGCAGGCAGCACCATACTGAAGCTCCTTCTTGAAAATTTGAAGGGCTTGAAGCGGAAGCTTTCTGCGCAGAGAACTAAGCATAGAACGGTGAACGGATGCATAACTTGTGTGGGAACTTTTGTCGAGTAGTTGGCATGCATGTTTACTAGCGTGGAAGCTTCTGAACCTTTGCAAGTACATGGAAGCACGACGGATGGGCAACCATTACAGGAGCTCAACTTGAAGGACAAATGGGCTATGATACCCAAAATCATTGCTTTCTCATATCAATCCAATGGATTGTGTAATTCACAGTCCTCTTAGTTCTCTGCATCAGTTTTTGGTAGGAAGAGCCCATCAGGTGCGGGCAAATGAGGAAGGCCTACTCAAATTGCCTTGTGATTATAATTTTTGAGTCAGTTTAGTTTTATTTGGTAATCATTTAAATTTACTTGCAAAGTTCATAGAAAGAAAAAATGTATTTTATAATTGATCATATAAAAAGTATTATAATAAAGTGATGAATTTTGATTTATGATATTTAACATTTAATAAAAAATTATTTTGATTGCTTGTATCATAAAATCGGCTAATGATTTAATAAAATTAAAAATTTTGAAAAGAGATTATCCGAAGAATTTGAAATTTATTGGTATTAAATAAAAATTAATTGATTTATTTTAATTTATGATAATTTATTAATTAATAAAAATTAATCGATTAATTAATAATTTGATTAATTTTTAACAATAATATTTATTGAAATAAATCGAATCGAAAAGTTAAAACCCGAATTGAAAAAATAAATGAGTCAAAGTTTTTGTGTTATAATCAACACACACATTATTGTATGTTATAATCCAAAAACTTGATAAAGTTTGTGATACACACCTTCATTTAATCAACACATGACAAGTGTTGGATAGGCACATTTGAATACCTCCCTTTTTCTTCTTCTTCTTCTTTCATATATCATTTTATCTTTTAAAAAAGGAGACCATGATTGTAGCAATAAGCACTAGTGTTTTAAAAGCTTGTGAGAAAGGAGACCATTATTGTAGCAACAAGCACTAGTGTTTTAAAAGCTTGTAAAAAGCTTTTTGAATATTTGAGATTGAGTGCATGAATGTGGAGAGTCATGATCTCTGTCCATTTTATCTTGTCTCTACCCTGTCTCATAAATCTTAGTCATC
Organism: Erythroxylum mucronatum; assembly: GCA_027563825.1. Lineage (NCBI taxonomy): Eukaryota > Viridiplantae > Streptophyta > Magnoliopsida > Malpighiales > Erythroxylaceae > Erythroxylum > Erythroxylum mucronatum. Next base: position 235,111 of record JAOSBP010000205.1, read on the forward strand.
TATTTATGTAGGTTCCGTGTAAGTCCCGCATAAATAGATAGCTGAGATTCATAAGATAGGGTAGGAACAGAGTAAAATGGACAAAAGATCCTGTCCCGACTGTGGAGAGGCATTATTTAATGTCAAGATTAGAAATTTTAAAGCCTAAATCACTATTCAAAGTGGGATTTTTTTTTTTCTGGAACCTTTGTTTTTGCATGTAATCTCTTCTTTCATTTGTAGAATACTCAAAAGCATACTCTTTGTTTCTGTGTTTGGACTCTTCACGTTTTCTTTTCCACCATCTCCAAACTTTGCAGCAACAAACAATGTTTGTTGTATCCTAACACTATTAGTGGATTATTATTTGCAAGTTACATTATTGGAGAAAGTGTTAGACCAAATGAAACCAAGATTTTCAGTGATTGCTTGCCAGTGAGAAGCTGTCAGAAGACTGAAGAATGATCCTGAAATATCAAATGCAGGAAACAAAAAGGAAAAGAAACAAGTTAGTGGGGTTGGCAGGCCAGATAATACTGTTTCTGAATCTGCAATTCCACCCGTGGAGCTTCAAATTTAGTGCTCCATAGGCTTATTATAAGAGTATCGTGATAGTGATACATCTATCTGATCTCTCCACTTTTGTCAATTTTATCACCAACTATTCCAGTTATGCACCTTACTTCTAAGGGTATGTTACAGATACAGAAGTCGTGAATGTGAAAGTTACAAATTATTTAGTTAACATCCCATCAAACTGCCCTGCAAGTCATGAACCCAATAGTTTTTATTTTTAACATGCACGATGAGGGTGGTTGGACAATACAAACGTTATCATTTGACAGGTACATGCCCAGGTGTCGAAGTCAAAAGGAATTAAATATGGAACAAAGTGATGGTTGGTGGAATGGGAAGGAAAGAAGAAGGGAGGACCCATGGGGGATTGTCTGGTTTTATGGGGGTGGTGTTGTTATATTTGCAACTGTTATCAAATATTGTGAAGTGGGAACCATTTCTCATGTTGCATGTTTATCCTAATAGCTGGATTGCTATAATTTTCACTTCAAAAATGGTGCACTTCATCTGCACATGATCTGGACCAAATATGGGACAAACCCTTTTCCATGATTGATCATCTGGATTAGTTTCTGTGAAGAGTGTTGCTTGTCAACCCTTATGACCCTACACAGTATGATTTTAACACCAAAGTATGGTCAACCCTCTTTTTAAAGTTTATCTGTTGCTGCATTATTGATGCCTACCAGTTTCAGTTTATAACGAATTGGAGACATGACTAACTCTTTCTGGGAAATCTCAGAACTACATTCTACTTTGAATTAAGGTTGTACATAGAATTGATAAGGTCTTCTTTATCCTGTTAAATGTCTAGTCTTAAGTTTAGTGGAGTCCAATACACAAACCCTTTTTGCTTTATTGAACACTGTGGTGTATGTTTATTACTTACCTTCCAATTGATTGAAACCTGCCAACAAAAACAATTATTGAAGACTTTTTCTATGTTGCTGTGACTGGAGTTCTTTGATCTTCAAACCCTTTTTTTCTTTTCCCTTTTCATGGGAATTAGCAGTTTCATTGCAGCTAACATCAAACCAAACTTTGATTACTGAAACACTCAACCTGTAAATGTTGATTTCTTCTATTCTTATAGATGATACACAGGAAGAGATGAAGGTCAAAGTTTTTTGTTTTTTCCTGGGTTTGTGGGGTAGCAGAGCACTAAATTGGTGTAGCCAACCAGGATACTGAGGTCCACAAACTCAAAACGTATCCATTCTTCGACAAAAGCAATAACAATTGATACTATATTTGTTTGCTTGTACGTTCTAGATTCCTTTTATTTCACTTTCCCTACTCTTTAAACCAGCCTCCTACATCAATCAGCATCATCTTTTTCAATAAATATCTCATCTTAATATCCAAAAGCAAATTGTTTTCTTCAGTCACAGAACTTTCCAATTTACTGAGAATAAGATAATTGGCATTATCATCAAGAGCACCAACACTTGTGACCTGTCTCAATTTTTCAGTGGACTTTTTAAGTTATATTTTTTATAGACTGTTTGCCTATAAAAAGAGCACTTTCTCAAGTCCCAAAAGCATCCACATGTCGACTGCGTTAGTTGGAGAAACAACGGAGAGAAAACTACTTACCTTGTTTTCATAGTCATCATAAGCTCGACCCTCTTCCTGAAGAATGGTTGGGACATAACATTGTTTGTGTTTCAGATATATACTTCTTTGTAACATGCAGTTTCAAGTTTTTACTGAAATACATAACGGTACCTTAATTACGTATCTCGGATCGAATATGAAAAGGTAAAAAACGAAGAGATGCAGAAATACCTGATTTCAGTCTCCGTAACTTCAAACGAGCTTTTCAAAGCCGAAATGAACGCGAATCTACTATCGTCTTTACGGAAACTACTCTCGGGACGTAGGTAAGGTCTTTCTACAATTTTCTCAAAACGTAAGCTCTCTTAACGGGTTAGAGAATCCTTATGCTTACGATTGATTATATGAGCAATTGCAGGAAACCTTAACCTTTATTTATAGCATTCATATCGGGCTTCCCCATTACAAGATCAATATGAGTCCGGTCCACACTGATTGAGATCCATTTTTCATATTAAAAAACCAAAAAATGCGATTAAATATTGTCCAATTTTATAGACAAGGACAAAATTATCTAACATTCTCCTCCTTAGACAAGTATTAATTGTAGTTTTGGCTCTGGTTTAAAAACAGTTTAAAAACTCGGTTAAGCCATGCTGTTGAATTAGTCAACTAGGTTTAAAAACAAAACATTTGATCCAAAGATAATAAAAGTCCATCATTCCGTCCTGTAAGGCTTTTGATACCGAAAAATATCAAATGCATGTGTCATGTACAACACAGATCCAATATAATCATGTATACCTAATGCCTTACTAACATGAATGAGAAAATAAAGTGTGGCAAACTAAGATGATACCTTTATGATCTAAATTATATCATCTTTGTTTGTAGGTCTCAATTTCTCCAACTTTATGCTAAACTGCACATGCTAAACTGTAATAGAGAAATCTTGTTTTATCTCACCGAATGTTAAACAACATTAGAGAAAAGTTGTTTCCTCTCGCCAAATGTTAAATTGCATTAGAGAAAACCTTTATGTTCTCCAACTGAATGCTAAACTGCATTAGAGAATTTTTATGGGATTAAAAACTTATATCCCCCTATGTCATGTCAAACTTCATGGATATCTGTATAAAGCTATATGCGTCTAAATGATACAGGCTCAAGGTCAATCTGTATAGATACCCAATGACCTTTAAATGCTTAAGATCGACACAAATCTTAAAACTTTTATACGTTTTATGACAATGTATGATAACACGTATTACTGAGGATAAACGATGATCATCACTATTAATGAACTATCATACTGTCATAATACATCAAAATGTATAAATGTATATGGAGCAAACATAGCGATCCCCTAACTAATAGTGTCTAAGGACGTCAAAACACCCATACTGTATACTTGTGTCACAAACACAAGTGGGCGAAGTCCTTTAGTTAAAGAATCCACTAACTTTTACTTGATCTTTACATGCTTCAAACCTTAATGTCACCTTTTTGTATCAACACCTTTATGACCAAATAATTGGCCTTTAAATGCTAAGACCCTGTGATATTCTTTATTGTTATTAAATAACATAGTAGTAAGATTATCATAGTACAACCAAATAGGTCTAATCACTGAATCAACCACAGACAACTCAGAAATCAAGTTTCTGGGCTAAATTGTCTGCAAAGCAGCCCCGTAACGTGCACTCTGCATGTATAGTCGAGAAAGTTTCTCGTGTCTACTTGACACACTTCCACGACATTGAACTATCTGCAAACTTAAAATTGTAACCTTAAGAGGACCTTCGATTATTCGGACACATAACTAAAATCTAAATCTGAATTCCCTACGAGATTTAGTCTATTGACTTTTCTATATGTCAAAATATAATGCTTAGTTCCCTTTAGTATCTCAACACTCGCTAGTCTGCATTCCAACAGTCTACACCTGGGTTAACTAGATATTGACCAAACAGTCAAATAGTGAATGCAATGTCTTGCCTAGTACACAGTCGAGCATACATAAGGCTATCAACTGTACTAAAATACAGAACATCCTCATAACCTCTCTCTTTACTTTATTCTTTGGATATTGTGCCAAAGATTATCTCTCACTATTAAAGATAGGTGCTACAACATGTTTACTATTAATCGTATTAAACCTTTGTAACACATATTCAATGTATGCATTTTATGAGAAATCTGATGAGTATTAAGATCTATCCCGGTGAATCTGAATACTTAGGACAGAAGATGCTGCACCAACGTCCTTCATGTCAAAGTTCGTGAATAAAAGTTATTTAATCTCATACAATATGGTCAAGTAATTTGACATGAGCAATATATCATTCACATATAGTAATAGGAAGATAACTTTGCCCACCCCCCGACCTCATAGTACAAGCATCTTTTTAATTTTATCTTGCATGAAGCTGAAATAGGCCAAACCTTATCAACTGTAAGGTATCACTTTTAGGAGGTTTGATATAAACTATATATTGATTTGCTTAACGTGCAAACCATGTCAGTTCTATCTGAATCCTAAAATCCTTCAAGTTGTACCATATAGGAAAACAGTTTTGGCAGCCATCTAACGTAACTCTATATCATCATGAGCTACAACTGCCTTAATCACTCAAAATGTTTCCTATGAGAATACAGGAGAAAAGGTAACATAAAGTCAACCTTTCTCTCTGAGTAAACCATTAGGCAACTGAGCGAGCCCATAAATCGCGGAATTTTATCCTGAAATCTTTTAAGTCTTAAAACTTCATTTACAACTGACAGGTTTGCAATTTCGATGCAAATCAACTAGCTCTCAAACCTTACTATGCTTCATGAATTGCATCTCGTCATTCATTACATCCCACCACACATCCACATTGGGTCTAGAAACAACTTCTGTAAAAGTAACTGGATTTGTAACATGTCTAATAGCATAGTCCCGTACACCTGATAGATTATGTAATCAGATGAGATACCAGGTTGTCTCACTCTAGTGGATTTACTTAACTGGATTATATCTTGTACTCCCAGGAACCGTTATATGTACAGATATGGGTTCATGGTCCTGTATAAGCATGGTACAGAGACCTAGATCTACTAAATCTAACTGTATGATTGGCGGGTACATAATAACTATAGTATCTACCCTGCTATCATCTGAAAGGTCAAAGAGTCCACCATCATCATAGGTATTATATTACAAAAACTTAGCTGTTTGTGATTCCACTATTTCAGTCCCTCTTTCTATACAATGTGTAATACGTAACGGTACCTTATTTATGTATCATAAATCAATTCATGCATGGACCTTCTCAAGCTCAATGGAAGGCTGTCAAACGCCTACTTCGTTACCTTAAGTCCACCACTCACTATGGTCTTCGTTTCACTCCCAGTAGCAATCTTCACTTATCCATGTACTCATATGCTGACTGAACTAGAAATCTCATTGATCGCAGTTCCACTTCAGGTCATATTTTTTTTCTTAGTCATAATCCTATTAGTTGGTCTTCCAAGAAACAAAGGACAATTGCCCGTTCCTCAACAAAAGCTGAATATAGAGTCGTTGCAAGTGCTCTTGATGAAACAACTTGGGTCAAAAATCTCCTCCAATAACTTGGCATCACTATTTCTCAGCCCCCAATCATTTACTGCGACAACTTAGGCTTCACCTATCTATGTCATAAACTAGCTCTTCACAATCGCATGAAACATGTAGCCGTCGATTTCCAGAGAAAAGATTCAAAATCAGCAGCTAAAAGTTACTCATATCTCAAGTTCAGATCAACTATCTGACATATTCACAAAACTACTTTCTAAACAATCTTTCACTCGTCATTTATTCAAGCTCGGTGTTGTTCCATACCATCCAGCTTGAGGGGGGTATATTAGCATGACAGTAAGTTCCTCTTCGATTATTATGGCCTGGTCTTCTGCTGCTTGTTAATTAGTTACAAATTTTCTGGTTGTTTTATTTTGAATTGATTCTCCATTATTCTTAGAGCATTCACAGATTTTCTGTTGTAAACTTGTGTATATATACACCTCTTTTAATGAATACAATTAATTCAGCTCATATATTTATCCTTTGTTTATAGGAAGATACAAGACCATTGCCATATTCACCGTGATACAAGTGCTGGTGAGCTCTGCAACTATTGAAACTCTGGTGAGTTGCTTCTGATTTATCATTATATTGTTTCTTAGGATCGGGTTCAGCGATAAGATCATTACTTCAGGGTACTGGAATGCTAGCTACGATAACGAAGCTTCAACAGCTAGGTCCACCTCCTTGTCACACCAGTAATCATTGCATTCAAGCAAATCGAACCCAGTTAGGAATTTTGTACGTGGCTTTGTATCTGACTGCACTGGGAACTGGTGGCCTGAAATCGAGTGTTTCAGGTTTTGGAACAGATCAGTTCGACGAGAAAGACGAGAAGGAGAAGTCTCAAATGGCTTATTTCTTCAACAGGTTCTTCTTCTTCATCAGCTTAGGAACTTTAATGGCTGTTACGGTGCTTGTCTACATACAAGATGAAGTTCGTAGAAGCTGGGCGTATGGAATCTGCGCTGCTTCTATGGCAATCGCCATTGTGATCTTCCTTTCTGGGAATAAAAGGTCGAGTTACAAGAAAGGCACGGGAAGCCCTATAGTTCACATTCTGCAAGTAGTTGTAGCTGCTTGTAGACAAAGAAAAATGGACATTCCTCATGATATTAACTTATTGTGTGAAGATAAACCAGAGAGCTGGAGAATCCATCACACAGACCAATTCCAGTAAGTCATCTTATAGAACAGGAAAGCTAAACATCACTAAACAAGTAATGACCCTTTGTGTTTTCTTTTTCTTCTCGAATTACGGTGTCTTGGACAAAGCAGCCATTTTTGCTCAAGGAGATCTTGACAAGTGACAACAATGGTTCAGTTCCAAAATCATGGAAGCTATGCTCGGTGACAAGAGTGGAGGAAGTGAAAATGATGGTGAGACTACTTCCAATATGGGCCACAACCATAATGTTCTGGACAACATATGCTCAGATGATCACATTCTCTGTAGAACAGGCATCTACCATGAACAGATCAATCGGAAAGTTCCAAATTCCGGCAGGATCTCTAACTGTTTTCTTCGTAGCAGCTATACTGATCACCTTGGCAGTTTATGATCGTTTCATTATGCCCTTTTGGAAGAAATGGAAAAGTCAACAAGGTAAAGAATCAAAAGTTTGAAGATCATATAAATCTAAATCCTGAACAAGATTCAGTAAAATACAGGAAGATAACACAACCATATATGTCGCAACAGGTTTCAGTAACTTGCAGAGAATAGCCATTGGACTTGTCCTATCAACCTTTGGAATGGTAGCCGCCGCAATATCAGAAAGAAAACGTTTGACGGTGGCCAAGGAGGTGGCCGGAAGCTCTGCAACAACAGCACTGCCATTAAGCGTGTTCTTGTTAATACCCCAGTTTGTCCTGGTAGGATCTGGTGAAGCATTTATCTACACAGGTCAGCTTGATTTCTTCATAACACAATCACCAAAAAGTATGAAGACCATGAGCACAGGTCTCTTCCTCACGACCTTGTCTCTGGGGTTCTTTGTCAGTAGCTTCTTAGTCATGGTGGTGAAGAAGGTGACTGGAACCAAAGTTGGCCATGGATGGCTAGCAGACAACATCAACAATGGCAGGCTAGATTGTTTCTATGGACTTCTGGCAGCTCTTGGTGTCATAAACTTCATTGTATACCTTATATGTGCATATTGGTATAAGCCAAGAAATGCTAAACCTTCTGTTCAGATGGAGACTATGGTTAATGAATCATCAGCAGAAAGGAACTGTTAGGACAGTTGGATGTGCTTCTTCTTAGTTTTCTTCAGTATCTATGTACATCAGAAATAATCTAAGTTTGGATTTTTCTTTGTTTTCCCTCAAATTTTGCGTGAACCTTCAAGAGAAGACTTATATTAGATAACATAATCATATTCATTTCCTATTATATTCTTGAAACAATTCAAGAGTTCATCAATCAAGTTTTCCCAATAATTCTACAAAGATGATTTCTGCTGAAGTCTCACAAGGTCCTCTTTATTTGTGGAATTTATGGTTTAAAAGATTTAAATAAAATTAAATAATTTGAAATAAAATTAAATAATTTGAAATATACTGAAAGAGATTTTTTTTATGCATCAAAAAATTTAAAGTTTAATTAAAAAAAATTTGTTAAATAAAAATTAATAGATTTATTTTAGTTTATAAATTTATTAATTTTAAAAAATTGATTCATTAATTAATAAATTGGTCAATTTTTATAACTGAACCCACCTAACCTGTTGATTTTTTTAATCACCGGTTTAAACTTTAAATTAAACTCTATTTAGTCTAAATAAATAAATTTCACATATAAAAAGTTCAAATTTATTTATAAAATTATTATTTTAAATATTTTAAATTAAATTGACACACACTCACATATATATATATATACATATATATATATATATATAGGCTTGTAAGTGGGTCCAAGAGATGGAGCCCTGGAGGCTAGAGCGGTTTGTGCCTTTAGATATGGACCTATAAGGGTGTTGTCTTCTTCTATAATCATTGATGACAGGTAAAAGCAAGTGACCAAGATGCATTCATGTACTCTATACGACGTCACATTCACATGCCTTTTGTGTTATTCTAAGTAAATAAAAAATAAAAAATAAAAAATTTGTTCTTTCAAATTGATTCTATCAATTAACTTTGGCTTTCCAACCCTATAAATAAATTATTTGAAAAGTGTGAATTTTTTAATTATTGTATCAATTCCCAAATTTAACCTCACAAGTGATTAGAAACTTTATTGATATTAAAATAATACAAAGTACTCTTGGAATCTCTATTAGTTGAGTATTTAGTTATAAAGTTACATCAAATGGCAATTTTGAATTAATAAGTTATAACAATAAATAAATAAAATCTTAATTTATAATACAAGGTATTGAAAATTTCATATAATAATTTAAATGGGCTTAGACCCGTATCTCAAATAGTAGGTTAGAGGCCCAATACTTATTACAATCCAAATCCAATTTCCTTGGTTAATTTGATTGCAATGTATGTTTTTTTCAAGGTTTTAAAAAACGGATCGGACCGATAGATCGGCCTGAAAACAGTATGAACCAGCCAATTATCCGGTTCGGTTTCAATTAATAACCTTTGTGTATAAAAACCGGCCGGTTTATTTAAGAATCGGTCGTCTTTTAGTGAACCAGTTATCGGAAAACTCACGAAACCTATTTACTCTCACTTTAGGAAAACGAAACCCATAACAAAGACGCAAGCCTTTGTCTTTTCTATTTCCTTAGCATTAGTGTTTTTCTTTGTATCCATCATCATAGGTCTCTTCTTTTGCGTTCACAGAAGATGAAGGATTGGGGACATAAACAGGTGGACAATCTCGAAACATTAGGATTCATTCTTGTGGGACACGAGCGTAGAGGAGCAAAGCGAAGTCATGAGGCTGTTCGTGAAGATTAAGGTTCTAGCAGATTTGGCCGCTAAGGCAGTAATTAGTTTTCTGTAACAATTAAAAATACTTGGTTTAATTTTTTTTGTAATATTTAGAACTTTATTTCATATCAATTTCTGTAATATTTAGAACTCTATTTTATATCAATTTTTGGTTTTGAAAGTTGGATTATATATACTTTTTCAACTATTTAATTTGTTGATCTAAACTCCAAAATTGAAAAATAGCAATATTTCGATTAGGCTATTTGAAGTGGAGCAATTGTTGAAGCAAAGTTTAATAAGTGAGTAACATTTGTTGGTCTTTTGTGTATCCATTCTGCTATTATTGGTCTTCATTATTATAATTGATAATGTGAATTATTTAAGTTGTATACTTTTGCCTTGATAATAGTATACCCAAATATTTTTTATACATTTTAGGTTAAATCATAATGGAGAATATGGAATCATCCTCTACTCGTGGTAAGTCTGATCCAGTATGGAATTATTTTTCTTTTTCTCAAGTATCTGATGGGAATATCCAATATAATTGTATATTTTGTGGTAGAATATTTAAAGGGGGAGGAATTTTTAGAATGAAAGAATATCTTGCTGGTGTTAAGGGTAATATTGCTTTTTGCAAAAAAGTACCACTTGATGTAAGTGATATGATTGGAAAATATTTGCAGTAATAAGTAAAAAAGAAAAAGGAAAATAAAGAGGCTTATGATATATCTCTTGGAGATGATGAAATACCACAAGTATTAGATAAAGGAAAAAGAAAAGATAATATTGACATAGATTATTATCTTTCTCCATGAACTACTCCTGGTTCTCAACCTAGTCTAAAAAGTTTTATGGTTGATAAGGATGTTGTTTTGCGATGTAAAAGAGCATGAGCTACATGGTTCTATCATTCATTTATTCATTTAAATGCATTAAATTCACCATATTTTGAAGAAGCAATTGATGTTACAACATCAATAAGTCCAGGATTTAAGGTAGCATCTTATTATGAGATGCGTGTGCCTTTGCTTCAAGATTTAAAAAGGGAATGTCAGTTAATCGTGGATACATATAAATCTAGTTGGGAATCAACAAGATGCACTATCATAGCAGATGAGTGGACTGATCAAAGACAAAGAACCTTGATTAATTTCTTGCTTTATTATAATATTGGAACAACTTTTATCAAGTCTGTTGATGCTTCTGACATACTAAAAAGTGCTAATGCTTTATCTGAATTATTATCTGAAATTGTCGAATAAGTTGGACCAAAGAATGTTATGCATTTTGTTACAGATGATGCAGCTAATTATGTATCAGCTAGGTACTTATTACAATCAAAGTATATGAATATTTATTAGTCTCCAAACGCTGCTCATTGTATAAATCTCATTTTAAAAGATATTGGTGGTATGAACCATACTTCTAGTCTTGCTTCACGCACATCTAAGATCACCATTTTTGTGTATAATCATGTAACTTTTTTTCTTGGAAGAAAGCAAGAAGATTGAGTTGAGATCGTGCGTTTCACTGCTACCAGGTTTGCAATTACATTTATTACTTTAAAAAGTATTTTAGTGACAAGTAAACAATTTTCAAGTCATAAATTATCAAATAGTGAAAAAGAAAAAAAAAGTTTGTGCTATTATTCTAGATAATAAATTTTGGGATGCTTGCTTGATCATTGTGAAGATTCTAACTCCGCTTATAAGGTTGTTGAGGATTGTTGACTCAGATGAGAAGCCATCTTTGGGGTACATATATGACGGTATTTATAGAGCTCATAAAACAATTATAAATCTTTTTAAAGGGAAGGAGAAATTGTACAAGCCTTATATAAATGTTATTGATTGACGATGAGATAAGCATTTTACTCAAAGGATCCACTTAGCAGCTTATTTTCTCAATCCTTATTGCTTATATAGTGGAGAAGCACGTACAATTAATATTATGGGTGATTTGTTTGATGTGATTGAATGCAAAGATATTTCTCTATTGAAGAGCAACCACAAACGATAAATGAAATTAAATTGTATCGTAAAGGTTTAAAGAGTTTTGTTATATCATTATCAAAGAGAGGACTTATGATGAAAAAATGCAGTCAGGTAAGTTTTATACTTTTAATTCATTATTTACTTATTAATAATATATATTTTACATAATTATTAATTTTAAATACAAATGAGTGGTGGAGATTATTCGGTGATAGTGCTCAAATATTGAGAAAACTCGCTATTAAGATACTTAGTCAAACAGCTTCTGCATCAAGTTGTGAACATAATTGGAGTATTTTTGAACGTATTCATAAAAAGAAATAAAATCATTTGGAACATTAAAAACTTAATAACCTTGTTTACGTTATTTATAATTTGATAATGAAGAACATGTATTTTATAGTTTTGTTTTTATTTCAATAATTTTATTTTTATTATTGACTTTATAATTTTTCTATTATATATTCAAAACGCTTAATAAGAAGAGAAGAGAACATATGATCCAGTTGATATTGATTATATTGAACATACTAATTTTTGGATTGAAGAAGAAGAGTCATCGCTTGATCTTGATTATAATGAACTTGAAAAGGCAATTTATGAAAAAAAAATGCATTTGTCACAATGAATGAATTAAGAACATCTACTGATGGTCAATTCATATCTTATTTTGATCATATTTAAGTTAAAAGTATACTATATTACAAGTTTACAATTGAGACTAATTTTATACATTACTAATTTATAATTTATTTTTGTACAGTAGAAGAAGTTGATGCAAATACTTTGGATGAAAGCGTAGTTTACGAATCTTTAAATAGCGTTGGAGAATTTGCAGCTTTTGACGATGATGAGACACAACCTCCTTCAGAAATACAATTTTGATTTTTATTGTTATTTTAAGTTTTATAGGAGACTCATATGTATTTATTATTAGTTCATTATATAATAATAGACATCGGTGCATTTTTTATTTCAATAAAATATTTTATTTTTACTTATTATTATAAAATTTACTTCTTATTTATTATATACCGGTTTTATAGCAGTTCATTACTGAATGAACCCTTAAATCTTAAATTTTTCTTTGGATCGATTTGATAAATGATCCGATTTTTAAAACATTGGGTTTTTCTAAATTGTCACTTTTGATGTATGACTTCACCATTTTCCCCATTCATTCTAAAGCTAAACATTCATTGTCATTCCTTCTAACAAAAAATAAAAATTAATATAACCAGTTAACTAATTAGCTCTCTATCTTCTTGAGAGAGAAAAGGTGACGGGTTTGCTTTCGTTTACGTGCTATTCGGGGAGTGTTGTGGGCGTGCGCTAGACTTCGATTTTTGAGGATCTATGGCGTCCTTGGACCCTGAGGGACCTCAGGCTAAGAAGGGGCACACTCGGAAACGCGATGACGATTCGCCACTGCCAACACCGTCTTACATTGCGGTGGTCACCAGGGGACGCACTGAGGACGGGGACGCTGGCGTTCATGGTTGGACTGATGATGACCCCGTAGCTGTCAAAGAGGGGGATATCACGCCGATAGCTGGGGACCTGGGAGGCAGCATCCTCCTCTCGCAAAATCTGAAATCCAAGCTGGACAAGCAGTGGGAGCGGGCAGTGGTGCTGAAGGTGTTGGGTCGCCGAGTGGGATACAGAGTGTTGAATACCCAACTCCGGCTACTGTGGAAACTGCGGGGACCGATGAAGATGGTCGATCTGGATAATGATGTTTTCTTGGTGAAGTTTAAAGAGGACTGCGATTATTTTCGGGTCCTCACAGAGGGGCCTTGGGCGATCTTCGAGCAAGTTATAGCTGTGCAGAGGTGGAGCTCGTCTTTCAGGTCGTCCCAAGCCACGATCAACCGTGCTATTGTTTGGATTCATGTCCCAAACTTACCGTCGGCTCGTTACCATCCCGATATACTCACGGCGATGGGGAATCTGGTGGGGACAACAGTGCACATCGACGAGGCGACGATGCAAGCCCATCGTGGGAAATTTGCCCGAATCGCCGTGGAACTGGATCTGTATCGTCCGCTAACGCTGAGCATCGACTTGGATGAAGAAACGTTGCTTATCTCCTACGAGGGTCTTCCTCAAGTTTGCCTCAAGTGCGGCAGCATTGGTCACCCTCCCAGCGCCTGTGCCAAGCTAGCGCTTGTCACTAGCACCAGTGCCTCGCCGGGGAACACCATAGGGTCTGCTGAGCCTGTGAGGAGCGATTCGGAGGGGGTGGCTTCGGGTCAGCAGGAGGTTGAGTCTCCCAACGGCTATGGACCCTGGATGAACGTGGTGAGACGTCGTCCGAAGGAGGGGTCACGTCCAAGTCTAGCTAGGGGCAGCGGCTCCCGAGGTAGGCAATCGACAGGAGGATCTCATTTTTTAGTCCTAATAAATGACGCGTCTGTGGCAGATAGGACAGAGACCACGTTGGCAGCTCCCACAGAAGACACCCCCCTTGGCTTTGGTGGAACCCCGGATAAGTGGGGTTTGGGCCATGAAGGTCATCCGCGCTCTAGGTTATGATTTTTCTTTCCGCATCGAAGCGGAAGGGTTTTCAGGAGGGATATGGCTTCTGTGGGACGCGGCCTTCGATATCTCCATTCTTATCGCTCATCGGCAGTTTTTGCACGCTATCGTTAAGCTTATGTCTCACACTTTTGACCTTACCGTTGTGTACGCTAGTCCTCAGGCGTCCTCGCGGTCCCGTCTCTGGTCCATGCTGTCCTGGCTAGGCCGCTGCATTACGTGCCCGTGGATTGTGGGAGGCGATTTTAATGCTAAGTTGGAGCTCTCAGACAAACGCAGAGGGTCCCTCTTGGCTCCAATTGTGAGTCGCGAGTTTCGAGAGTGGGTACATCGGTGTGGTCTCCACAATTTAGGGTATGTCGGGTCTAAATTTACTTGGCGGCGAGGGCTTGTCCAAGCCCGCCTCGATCGGGTGTTGGGTTCGTCTGCTTGGGTGCAGCTGTTCCCTCATACTACCAACCGGCATCTCCCTTTTTTAGGTTTCAATCATCGTCCTATGCTCCTTCAGTTTGTCCAGCCTTTGTTGAGGTTTACGGGCCCGCCTCCGTTTCGTTTCCAGAATGCTTGGTTAACCCACTCCGGCTTTCAGGCGGCGGTTGATGAGTCTTGGCAACTGACGGCGGCAAATCTGGGTCGTTCCTTAACCCAGCTCGCGGCTCATCTCCAAGGTTGGAACTGTCATGTGTTTGGGAATATATTCCATCGGAAGAAGCAGCTTGTCGCCCGGCTGGAGGGTATTCAGCGCGCTCTGACTAGCGGACCTCGTGACTCGTTGCTTGAGTTGGAGGACCACCTCAGTAGTGAGTTATTACAGGTTCTGTGTGAGGAAGAGCTATTTTGGCATCAACGAGCCCGCTGCGATTGGCTATCGTAGGGCGATCGCAACATGAAGTTTTATCACACGCTCACCCTTTCCAAACGTCTGAAGCTGCAAGTTCGGGCGCTTTATGATACTAACAAGTCTAGAGTTTCGGATCTGGCCCAATTGCGTTCACTGGTCACGAACTATTTCTTCCAGCTTTACACTCTAGACGACGGCCCGACCTCTCTGTTTCCCATCTCGGGGGTTTCCCCCCCTCTTTTAGCTTCTCAAGTCCAAGCTCTAGGCCGTCCCGTCTAGGCCTCGGAGGTCCAGAGCGCCCTCTTCGCAATGCATCCCAACAAAGCCCCCGACGACGATGGGTTTAGTGCTGCCTTCTTCCAACACCAATGGGGCAAGGTAGGGCCGGCTGTTGTGGGCTTCATTCAGCATATTTTCCAGACGGCCAGTTGGGACCCTACTCTGAATAGTACTCTTTTGGTTCTCCTCCCGAAGACGCCCTCCCCGACTCAGGTCTCCTAATTTTGCCCGATTAGCCTGTGCAATGTGCTGTATAAACTTATTTCCAAAGTTATTGTGCACCGCTTGAAAATCCATATGGACCATCTCGCAGCTGTGACTCAATGCAGCTTTATTCTGGGTAGACATATCACGAATAACCTCATTATTGCCCAGGAGGTGATCCACTATATGAGGAAGAAATAGGGTAGACGCTGGTACATGGCCATCAAAGTGGACCTGGAGAAAGCGTACGACCGGCTTCGTTGGGAGTTTATCCGGGAGACGCTAGAGGATATCGGCCTGCCGGATAATTTCATTTGGGTCATCATGCAGTGTGTGACGACGACTTCTTTGAGGGTGGTTTGGCAAGGCTCTGCTTCCGCGCCGTTCAAGCCTTCACGGGGTTTTCGGCAAGGCGACCCTCTCTCTCCTTATCTTTTTGTCCTTTGCATGGAGAGACTCGAACATCTCATTTCCGCGGAGGTAGCCCGGGGGGCCTGGAAGTTGATCAAGCTGAGCCACACGGGGCCTCCTCTTTTCCATCTTTTCTTTGCAGACGATCTTGTGCTCTTTGCGGAAGCAGAGGACAGTCAGGTTCAGATTATCACTGATTCTTTGGACACCTTTTGTCGCGCTTTAGGGCAGCGAGTTAGTAGAGCCAAAACCCGGGTCTTTTTCTCTAAGAATGTTACTCACGACACTGCTAGCCAGTTAAGCCAAGGGCTCCAGGTTGCTCGCATGGGTAATCTACGACGGTATCTTGGGGTCCCCTTAGTCCACAAGCGGGCGAACAGGCACACCTATGAATATCTCTTGGATGTTGCCCAGCGAAAACTGACTGGGTGGCGAGCCAGGATGCTGTCTCTAGTTGGCCGGGTTACTTTAACCCAGTCCGTCCTTTCGGCGTTACCGTAGTTCACTATGCAAACGGTCAGGCTCCCGCGCTAATTGTGAGACGACCTGGAAAAACTCATGCGCGACTTTATTTGGGACTCCTCGTCCGATTCCCGTAAGATGCACCTAGTTAAATGGGAGGCCATTTGCCAGCCTAAAGCGGATGGGGGTCTAGGCATCCGACGCATTCGAGCTATGAACGACGCGTTTCTGGCTAAATTGGGATGGGCTCTCATCACCAAGTCTTCAGCTCTATGGGTCCAGATTCTCCGCGCAAAATATCGCCTTGATACTTCTCTTTTGCCCACTACGGTCACCCATTCTGGAGCCTCTTCAGTTTGGAGGGGGATTTCGGCAGTCTGGAAATGGGTTCGGCAGGGGAGCCACTGTTCTCTAACGAATGGGCGACGGATTCTTTTTTGGTTGGACAACTGGTTGGAAGACTGGGGCCCTCTCATTCAAGTGGCGTCCACTCTCGTCCCCGACTCCCTTCGCTTGGCTACCATTGTGGACCTTACCAATGCCAGCGGCGGGTGGCTTTGGCAGACGTTCCAACAATTTCTTCCGGCCACGGTTTGTCTGTCCCTTGCCCGCTTAAGCCCCATCCTCGACAGTATGGGGGAGGATAGCGTGCGTTGGGGCCCTACACCGCATGGCGAGTTCACTGTCGCTTCTGCTTACAAGTTAGTCGTGACGCCCCCCACGGATAGCCGTCGAAGGCTTTGGGAGACTATCTAGAAGTGGGCCAGCCCACAGCCATTCGGTCCTTTCTGTGGCTGGTTGCTCAACGTAGGCTGCTAACGAATCACTAGCGTCTGGCTCGGCATCTTACTAACGATAGTAGTTGCCACTTCTGTGGCCGGGAGGAGTCCATTTCCCATGTGTTGAGGGACTGCTCACGTGTTGGGGCCATTTGGCGGGCTTATCCACCAGATCTGGTGGATCCGGCGTTTTTTCAGTAGGAGGAGGGCAGTTGGTTGCTCAGTAACCTTACGTCGCATGCTCAAGTGCAGCAACATGTTTGGGCCACGGTTTTTGGGGTAACTTGTTGGTTTCTCTGGAAATGGCGAAACAGCAGCCTGTTTGAGATGGGGTTTGTTTGGCCACCAGAGGGCCACCGGCTAATCTTGGATTACATCGGCTGGATAGGTCGGGCTCGGGCTATGGAGCAGTGTGTTTTTCCAGCGCAAGGCGCGCCGGTGGGTACTTTCTTGGGGTGGACGAAGCCTCAAGCGGGCTGGGTTAAAGTCAACTCGGATGGAGCTTGGAGCCCCAGTTCCCGAACCATTTCCTCAGGGGGTCTGTTACGGGATTGGCACGGGGATTGGCGAGGGGGTTTCCAACAGAATCTCGGTCCGGGTTCGCCGTTAGCTGAGAAATTATGGGGGGTGCACTCAAGCCTCTATCTGGCCTGGGACCTTGATTATCGTCGTATCGTGGTCGAAGTGGACTCTCTTGAAGTTATCAACATTGTCTCTACTCCCCTTGGGGCTTTGACTGAGGTTTTTGTTTGTTTTGGTGACAGGTATTCAGCAGCTTTTGTGTAGGGAGTGGACGATCCAGATCCAGCATGTCTTCAGGGAAGGGAATCAGTGTGTAGACGGACTTGCTCGACTTGCGGGCATTGGCCGTCTGGGCCTTACTATCCTTCCCGAGCCCCCAGTTGGCCTCCAAGAGCTCCTCAGGCGTGATGCGCTCGGCGCAGTCTACC
This sequence comes from Erythroxylum mucronatum, assembly GCA_027563825.1. Lineage (NCBI taxonomy): Eukaryota > Viridiplantae > Streptophyta > Magnoliopsida > Malpighiales > Erythroxylaceae > Erythroxylum > Erythroxylum mucronatum. The sequence goes on from JAOSBP010000205.1 coordinate 253,185, forward strand.
CCAGAACGTTGATTTAGTTTTGTGTTTTCTCTTGTAAAAATAAAAAATAAAAAAATAAATTTGAATTAATTAATATTGAAAATTTCAATATTTGCCTGCCAGTGCCACCACCCGACTGACACACCATCAATAAATGTTTGACAACTAACTCACCCTGCCCAAAAACACTAATCTTTGATAATGCATGCCAAGATGATCATCTTGTACAATCCAGCAGTGGCAGTGGCAGTCGCATATGCTTCCTCCAATCAAGTCACCTTTTTGGTGATAACCCTATAAAAGTTTTGCTTTAAAGTGTTTGGAATTATGCTCAAGATCTTCTGAGAACAGATTTGTTTATATGTCTTTAAAGAAATCAAGTATGATTAAATTGCCACTAGAGGTTACTAAAAAGCACCTTACTACTTTTGATTGCAGAGAAACTCCTTGTTCTTTTCACTGGTAAGATACGCTGTTTTGGTATTAAACTTTTGTGTTCATGTCAAGTTCAGGACCAAAATGCCATCTTACCAGACACAACTGATTATGCTTGTTCCAAGCAGTTTGTTTGTGTCCAATTTGACAACTTTCTTCTCTTATTGGGTTCAATCTGGAAGAAAGAACACAAATTTCCTCCAACTCTGAACAGTTCATGGGAATGGAATGTCACCTCTTGCTCTAAGCAAAGACTTTTTCTCTGTAAAAGTCATCTTGCCTTTTTTTCTACTGGGGAGCCCCCACACAGACACCCACTAACAAAAGCAATTTGAGCAATTATTTAGTACATCTCCTCCATTTACATTAGACACTAAGCTTTCATTAGATTCCGTGAAACTAGCTGTGGTGGTGAGAGGTACAGATCCCTAGCTCACATTTTATACCGACACCCTAAAATATATTCCTCGCTTTCACTCGCTCTGCACCACAAGAAACAGTGTGTGACTGCGTGCAGTGCAGATACCAATGGAAACCAACAACAAATTGCAACAGAAGAAGCAGAAATGGTTCTTGTTGTTGATATCTTCCCTCGTGTTCTCTACTTTACTGATCCTCATCACCATATCATCATCATCATCATCTTCTTCGCCTGCCCATTTTGTATATTCCCACAGATATGGCAAGAAAAGGCATATCCATCGTGAAGTTCCAAACTTTGTGGAATCAAAGTTGCCAAAGCTTCCAACTTTAACGTCTCCAATACCTCGTCTTGCATATTTAATATCTGGGTCTGCTGGGGATGGAGCGAGTTTGAAGAGATCATTGAAAGCGCTGTACCATCCACGGAATCAGTACGTGTTGCATCTGGACTTGGAGGCTACAGCAGAGGAAAGGTTGGAGCTTGCAAGTTGGGTAAGAGGTGAAGAGCTGTTTCAGGAGGTTGGGAATGTGAGAGTAACCGTGAGGTCTAATTTGGTGACTTATAGAGGTCCTACTATGGTCAGTAATACCCTTCATGCGGCGGCGATTTTGCTCAGGGATGGTGGCGCGTGGGATTGGTTTATAAATTTGAGTGCTTCGGATTATCCCTTGGTGACTCAAGATGGTATGCCTCTGGTATTATTGGCGCTTTCCTTTGCTGAGCATTGTTTTGAATCCAGTGTCAAGTCGTTTTGGTTTTGATGGTCTAGTTAAGCGAATTTGATTTTGATTATAAATTGAAACCAGTTTTCAATATTAATTCTGCATAAGAGCAGCTGTTTCTGATTGGAATCCGTATGGGGACTTGGAACTGCGTTATTACTGATTTTGCTTATGTTTGACTTGAGAAGACACCTAGTTCAAGTGATTTTGGTTTTGATGGTGTGATTTGCGTATACTCTGAGAAAATGGGACTTGAAGGGTTGCTAAGTTGTTCCCAGTTTTCAGTTTTAGTTGCATAATTGCATACTTCAAATTTTAACGGAGGATCTATGTGGGTTACTGGTTTTGGTTACAATAAACATATTTGGAGTAAATCAAATATTCATGCACCCAACTTAATTTCTGATGGCTTTAATTTGTTATTCTCCGCGTTTCAATGCTACAGATCTGCTCTTTACATTGTCTACCATTGAAAGAAACCTCAACTTCATTGAGCATACCAGTGATATTGGTTGGAAGGAGTAAGGGGCCTTTCATTTTCATAAGATTTCGTTTAACCAGTTTAGTTGCTTGTGAATCACAAGTCATGAACAACTTTGCAATGCAGATATCAAAGAGCAAAACCTGTAATAATTGATCCCGGGTTGTATAGCCTGCAAAAGTCAGATGTGTTCTGGGTCTCAGAGAAAAGGAGTGTGCCGTCACAGTATAAGCTATTTACTGGTAAGATGATAGTTCCATAAAAGCCAGCTTGAGGTGCTTCTTGGACTGTAAGCCTGATCAATCTTCAACCTTTCAAATTCCTCAGAAAAGGCACTAGAGGAACTAGAACGTGAAAAAAAATTATATCTGAATGAAGATTATGTAGTAATTAGTTGATGATATGTTGTAACTAAACCAAATTACGATGTTGTGTTATTGATAAGTGTGATGGTCTATGGATCCTTCATTGGGCAATCAGTTTGCTGTTCTTGGTTTCTTGACCCTTTCTTGTTAATTACGTCTTATTAATCACTTCTTGCTGCTGCATACACCACTGCAATCTAGTTACCATGACTTCAGATTGCCATAGAACTTGCTCTATTAAAAGAATTTGACCTTGCTATTTGAATTCCAAAATTTGGTTGGAGATGTGATGTTCCTGTTGGCCGTTATCTTGAAATTTAACCGCAAGTTTCTGCAGGTTCGGCTTGGATGATGCTCTCCCGCCCTTTTGTGGAATATTGTCTTTGGGGATGGGACAACCTCCCAAGGATAGTCCTCATGTATTATGCTAATTTTCTGTCTTCACCTGAGGGATATTTCCACACTGTGATCTGCAATGCAAAGGAGTTTCGCAACACCACTGTCAACCATGACCTTCATTTCATATCCTGGGACAACCCTCCAAAGCAACATCCTCACTTCCTTGCTGTTGATGACTATCCAAGAATGCTCGACAGTAATGCACCATTTGCAAGGAAATTTGCCAAGAATGATCCAGTTCTCGATAAAATTGATTCAGAGATATTGGGCCGCTCTGCTGATGGATTTGTTCCAGGTGGATGGTTCGGTAAAGAAGGGAACATAAGCTTAACCACCCCATCACATATGATAGCAAATACGACCGATCTTAAACCTGGTCCAGGTGCTGAAAGGCTCAAGAATCTAATCAGCAGCCTTTTGTCAGCGGAAGATTTTGACAATAGCCACTGCATTTGATATCAAGTGTAATCATAATGCAGTTAAGGACCAAGTGATCCTCTGCTCAAATTGAACAGAAGACTGATGACGCTACGGATAGAGGGCATGGAAATGAAAAGGAGTAAAATGTGAATGGAAATGAGAGTAGAATCAGGACTTGCATAATATGCACAGTAATTTTTGTAGATCAGTAGCCGAATAGGCAATCTAGTTCAGTGCAGTGTATTACTTTCTTCACAATAGTATACAAAAACTCCATCAGATCTTGCCTTGCCAACTAGTTTGCAGCTCATTCTGAACCTTATTGTTTATGGGACCGTAAGAACGGAGAAGGGGAAGATCCAGATGAATACAATAGCAGAAAGTTCTGTTCCGGATGACACTGTATGGCAATCAAGTTTATACTCATAAATAAATAGATTGTTGGCTTGGAAAGTTCCAATCAATCAACTTGTGGAATCAGGCTGATGATCAAATCAAATTATTTCTGTTGATGGTTGCTAGATGTTCTTAACTAATGGCTGACTCTCAGCGATTTGATCTGCTGGAAGAATCATATTCAGAAGCCAATTAAGAACCCAGAGACTGCATATGGTCAGTAAAAGAAGTTAAATCAAGTAGAACAACATTCTGAGTACTTTGGTTCTTTTGTCAACTGTTTAATTATAAAATAGTTAAAAAGATTTTATATCTAGATTGGTTAGATGAGTTGATGTTTGAGTATCGATGTAAGAAAATGATAGTTCAGTATCCGGTATTATCTAAAGCTGTTAAATAGCTACTGATAAAATGCGATAATTACGGATCGAGTTTGTTATTTTCCAAGAACAAAGCAACAGCAGTTTCATGGTTTCTTGGTAGTAATCAGTGATCAGTTTCATGGTTTCTTGGTAGTAATCAGTGATCAAATGCAACAAATTCTTTCTCTGTCACTCATCTGCAATCTTAACTATCTTCTTCCCAATGTTCTGACCATAAAAAAGTCCCACAAATGCTAAGGGAATGCTCTCCAGTCCATTTGAGATGTCTTCAAGGGGCGTCATCTTGCCAGTAAGAAGATGATCACAAGTTGTTGACAAGAATTCTGTGAATATATTCAGAAAGTCAGATGCCAAGAAACCCTGAATTTTGATTCTTTTGTACACTACGTCTATCATATCAGGAGAAGCCTTTCGCCCTGTATTGGTGTACTCCGAAATCACACCGCAAACTGCTATTCTGCCAAAAAGACTCATATTGGAAACAGCTGCTTCTTGCATTTCAGCACCCACATTGTCAAAATATATATCAATTCCTTCAGGGAAATAACTGAAAACAAATAAAAACCAGGAGTAATTTGATTGATTAAGAACTGCATACAATTCATCAGAGAAAGGCAGACTAACCTTTTCAGTGTTGCCTTCAGATCAGTTTCTTTCTTGTAGTTGAATGCATGATCAAAACCAAGCTTCTCCTTCAGCAAAGCAACCTACGATTTCCATGGCGCCACACAAATCATACACAAGAATTGAAATCTTTTATGCTGAAATTTAGAATAATACACCAACTGGAACTCAAAACCGACCTTTTCATCAGTTCCGGCACAGCCAACCACATAGCAACCAAGCAGTTTCGCATACTGTCCAACTAAATGTCCAACTGAGCCAGAAGCAGCAGACACAAAAACCTTCTCACCCTTTTTGGGTTTGCACACTTGGAAGAATCCTGCATAGGCCGTCAGGCCACTGAAAGCTACAACCCCAGAAAACAAAAACAGGTACAGCTTTCAACAGTATATTAGATGTGTTGTATAACTTTCTTCAAGATTAAGAACGGTGTAGGACCTGCTGGTCTGATACAAAGCTGTTATTACCTAGAGTTCCAACATGGTATGATAATGGAAATCCCATAGGGTCCAACTTCTTTAATAAACCACCTGGTTTTATAACAGTATACTCTCCCCAGCTTACGAGCCCCGCAACCAAGTCATCCTTCTGGAATTCAGGATTCCCAGAAGCCACAACTTTTGCGACTCCGTAAGTATCAATAACCTGTTAATGATACCCAATTCAAATCACTTCCAGCAGAAGAACACAACTTGTTTGTTCAGAACATGAATAAGTGACCTACCTCACCAGGAATTACTGGAGCTGCCAAATTAATGGAGCTCTGAGAAGAGCTGTAACTCTTCATGCGGTTTATCTGATAAGGGTCGATTGATACATAGAGGTTTTTCACTATAGTGTCCTCAGACCCTGCCTCCAGCTCCAGAGAAATGACTTCAGACTTAATCTCAAAGTGGCTCTCCTTTGGTGGACCATCCACATGAGCCTTTATTACAACGTACCTGTTAGTCACTTCCATTGTAGTCTTCAGGATTCTTGAATCTCGTGTGTGCAGCCCAAGATGAATGGTAGAATTTATAAAGAAAGGAAAGAAATATAAGCATTGCATATGCAGCACCGAAGAAGACAAACCTGACTGCATTGACAGGGACTTGTTTCGTTGTTTTCTAAACTTGGGATGCTTATATTTTGTTTTTCTGGGTTAATGATTCTTATGCAGGTGATGAGAATTATGCTTTCCAAGGAAGACGGACACTTTTATTAACTTGGTTGTAAAACTTTGAGAGAAACGGAGGAATCCGAGGTGTTGTAAACTATAGATTCTCACGACAAAGTGGCCCTTCTAGGTAGATAATAACAGCTTCCTCAATATAGATCATTCTTTGCCAGTAATGTCAGCACTTCTCCATGTGATCAGCCCTTATTACCAAAGCCCATTAAAATTATATTCTTAGGAGCAAGCTGGGGAAGGAGGAATCTGTCATATAGGTAAGTTGTTATGAGTTTGTTACAGGTAGTTAAGGAGAGAGAATACGTAAGGACGAGTATAGCTGAACTGGAAGAGGAGGGGGGCATGTTTTTGAATTGTGAAGGATTGTTTAGGCCTGGATATTTTTCAAGGACGGGAGCTTGCTTCAGCTGTCTCTCTTACATACATAAATAATACAATCTTTATAGTATTTCCTATCAATTGGTGCTTGTATTAAGAGAACCAGAGGGGTAGAGATCGTATGCAAACACGAATGGTGGCTAGATTATCAGCGGTAGAAGTGTCTCTTAGGAGGCAAGAATCATCTCTCTCAGTCCAAGAGGGAATGGTTAAGTCACATGATACCATGTTGAAGGACCTAAAAACACAGCTAAGTACCTTGATGGCTAGCGTTGAGTCACAGGCCAAGTCTCAAAATCTTCTACAATCGGAGTTGAGAAAAGGATTTCAAACTCTTATGGCCGAAAACCCACAGAAGCAGAATGTGGGAGAAGAAGGAGAAGGACCACCAGTGCTATCCCACCACGCATCTTCTTTTTCTGGTGGTGACAGACCAACAAATGGCTTACAAGGCAGGATCTCACTGATAGAAAGATCGCACTACTTCAGTTGCTACAGAGCGTGCATGGGAAGAGTATAGAAACTCAGCACGACGGGCGACCTTCCTTCATTCCACTGCAAAGACCCATTCGCGTGGGTCATGCGAGCTTAATCATATTTCATGGTTCACGAAATTCCTTTAGAACTTCGTTTGCCGATGTTTCAGATATGTATGGAGGGAACTATGTTGTACTGGTTCATGACCTTACGTGAGTTCGGTCCTTGCATAACTTGGGAACGTTTCAAGCGTTCTTTGTTTGACCAATAGGGGGGAAAGGATGAAGGGAACCCGATTGAGCAACTAAAGTCGGTGGTCCAACATGGGTCAGTGGATGGGTATATCAACAAATTCGAGAGTGTCTTTGCAAATCACCCATTTTCCCAAAGAGTGGATCATGAGTTGTTTTCTGGGCGGGCTACGTGAAGAAATCAGGAATCGGGTTAGAACCCATGACCCATCGACTCAAGCTCGGCTACTTTATATCGCACGCAAGGTAGAAAGGGAGTTGATCGGAGAAGAAATAATACGACTTGGCGAGTTAAAAAACAAGCTGGGAATCCTTCCTTCGGGTTATGGGTCTCGACTGGATATTTCTAATGTCCAGCGTCCGGGTCAAATAAGCAACATAACTGTAAGCACTAGGAGTGAAGGGAGGGAGTTGCCTAACAAGCCCCGAAATACCATGACAGATGGTAATCGACAAGGTGGTCCAAAATGGAGGGGAACTAGAAACTTATCCTACGAACAACTTATGGAGGGAAGGGCTAAAGGGTTGTGTTTTAAGTGTGGCCAAACTTTCGGTCCACTTGACCAATGTCCATACAAGGAATACAAGTTAATTGTTTGGGAAGGAGATGAAGACTATAATAGGGCGAATAATCAGGAAACAAAAGAGGTAGAAGAGCAACAAGAGGATTGGAAATTAGTATGCAACTCGGTTGAGTTTAGAGAAATAAGGAAAGTTCAATCCTCACCCACGAAATCCATGGTTTTGAGGGTAAGATTAATGAAATGCCTATCTTAATTATGGTAGATAGTGAAATTAGTCATAATTTTGTGTCCAGCAGGTTAGTGCAATCCATGGAATCTCCATTACTCCTACTCAAACCTTCGGAGTAAGATTGGGAGATGGGCATCGGTCTTTCTCACAAGGAGTTTGCAAGGAGGTAAAACTGGAAATGAATGGAGTAGAGTTTAGTATAGATGCATACGTTTTTGATATTAAGGGACCTGATTTAATACTAGGCGTTGCACGGTTGAAGACATTAGGAGTGGTGAGGGTTGATTAGAAGAAGATGTGTATGTCCCTCTACCAAATGGGAGCAGAAGTCACTTTGCAAGGAATTAATATGCAAGACTCTTCTCCTCATGCTCTACAACAGATACTCAAGCGCCAGGAAGTGGAAGTAAAAGGGTTGTTGTGGTCTATAGGAATTAGTGGATCCGTATTTAAAGAAATGGGAACCTTCAATGCAGTGCAACAAAAGGAATTGCGGGTTGTTTTGTTCATATTTGAGTCAATTTTTCAAGAGACAAAAGAGCTGTCACCTAAGAGGGCTAATGACCATGCAATCAACCTGAAGGGGCAGAACTTGTGAACATTCGTCCTTATAAGCACGCACATCATCACAAGGATGAGATTGAGAGGCAGATTCGAAAGTTGCGAGAAACCAGGGTCATTAGGCCCAGTATGTAACATCCCACCCTTAATGGGAATGGTAAAATAGTAATTTGGAAAGGGGCCGAGAGTGTTTAGTATTATGTTGCAATATTTATGCATACCATTACACGTGAAGAGTGAAATTGCACATAAAACTGACTGTACATGCATTCATGACATTTCCCGGTATATGTGCTTAAATGTAACTTTTGTGGAAAAATATGGATTC
>JAOSBP010000205.1:264102-277382 GCA_027563825.1 Erythroxylum mucronatum
GTTGTTTGCTGATGTTTGGATTCCGGACGGGAGGTCCGATGATTCTGGTTATTGTGTGAGACTTATAGAAGTGCGTTTTATCATTGTAGATTTATGGGCTGTCAAAATACAGCCGTTATGCTGCCCAATTTTTGGTAAAAATCGGGTTAAGATAAGAATAAGAATAAGAAGTTAGTTTGTTAAAGATGAGATTGGCATGATTAAGACAAATTATATGAATTGAGTGTTATATGAGGATAAATTTCCAAAAGGGAAATATTATGATTGGGTATAAGTTTGAAGAAAGGTATAAGTTTGAAGAAAGAGAGAACAGAAATGTATGGAAAAAAAATCATATCGGGATTTTCGGATTAGTCTTAGGGTTTCCAACACGTCTCGCTTCGTTTCTCGATCAATCTTTGTTACCGGATGTCGGACATCCGTTTTGTCAATTCGATTCGGTTTGTATTCCGATTCGCAACTTTTCGCACTTTGTTTCGCTCCGTTTTCTGTTTTTCTCCGGTTGGGGTCCGGTTTTGAGATCGGGTCCTAACATCTAATCACTCTGATATACGTTGTAGGAATGCCCTTTACCTCCAAACACCACCATATAAGGTCTCTAGGAACCTTGTCATAAGCCTTTTCTAGATCTATAAAAACTATATGCAAGTCTCGTTGCCGTTCCCTGTAGCATTCTATTAGGTGCCGAAGCAGATGTAGTGCTTCTATCGTGGACCTACCAGGCATAAACCCGAATTGGTTGGCCGATATCGAAGCAATTTTTTTGATTCTCTTTTCAATTACCTTCTCCCACAGCTTCATGGTATGGCTTAATAGTTTGATGCCTCGATAGTTTTGGTAGTGTTATATGTCTCCTTTGGCCTTGTACAAGTAGATTAACCAACTCAATCTCCATTCATCTGGCATCTTGGCGGACTCGAGGATCACATTAAAGAGCTGAGCTAACCACTTAATACCTACCACACCTGCATGCTTCCATACCTCTATAGGGATGTCATCCGGTCCTACTGCCCTGCCGCTCCCCATCCCCCTTAAAACTTTTGTAATTTCACCCCTCGTGATCCTCCCCCAAGCAGACTCATTTTGGCAAAGTCCCAAACTGGGGGGTGCCCCTAACGTTAGGTTGACCAAAAAGTCTTTGTTATAAAGCCCATGAAAGTATCTCTTCCACCTCCACTTGATGGCTTGGGCATCTGTGGGTATTTGTTCGTCTTCGTCACGTATACAGCAGACTTGGTTGAAGTCCGCCGTTTTACGTGCCCTATCTCTCGCTATCTTGAAAATTCTTTGCGCTCCTTTGACCATATCCAAATCCTTGTACAGCTTCTCATAAGCTTGTCCTTTCGCCATTGTGATAGTCTTCTTCGTCTTCTGTTTTGCCAGTTTATACCTTACTCTATTGATAATCCGCTCCGCCTCTGTGGCACTCGTCAACAAATCTTTAAGTTGCCAACTATTACTAATTGGTAACCTTGATATGATAATAAAAAGCAAGACAATAATGATAAGGTTAGAATAAATTGAAACTTTTGTTAATTAAATTAATATTAATTCATTTTATTTAGGATTAATAACATTTATTAATAATAAATAAAAATAGATATTTCTTTTAAAGTTAAATTAGAAGCAACTTTTTTATTAGTTAATGATAAGGTTGCATATTTCTGGACCTCCCAAATTCAATCTTTCAGCAAGATTTCTACTAAGACATTATTATTGTTATTATTGCTATCTCTTTTAAAATTAAATTAGTTACATAAAACCATGTGGCTATACAAAAGTTTATTAAAATATTTTTTTTACTTCGTCACAGTGATATCACAAAAGATATATCGACTATTTTTTCATTTATAAAGGATTCAATTTTGAATATTTTGAAAATGATAAATTTTATTTTATAAACTTTGGACGTTAGCGTCTAATTTACATTCAACGAAAATATTTGATGTCGAAATTCCCTTTTTTGCCTATAAAAACTGAAACAATTAAATCGTTAAACAATTCGCAGACTATCCTCAAATTTTTCTTCGCACAAGTAAATAAAAAATCACAACTGCAAAAATAATGAAAAACTCTGACGTTTGGTAACGCAGTTCGGCACACCTTGCCTACGTCTGCGAGGCCCTCACCCAGATTAATTACTTTCACTGTAGTTCAACAAAAATTACACCAGATTGATATAACCCGAAAGACCCAATCTATGTAACTGACCCACAGCCTAACTATCCGTGAAAGAATTCACACTCAATAGTACGACCGTCTCGTACTAACCTCAACAGAGGATTTTTCAAACTATTTCTACTTCAAAAACAAAGACAAATAAAATCAAGAATGCAACAATTTCAGATCAGAAATCCTTCATCAAAATAGCCAAATAACAGCACCAACTATATGTGAACTTATCTGTGACAAAGCCTTCTTAGTGCTGCAACCATCAACCAAGAACTCAGCAAAAATAGCAACTGCGCATAACCCCTGGACTGCTTGATAGAGATAACACCAGTGAAACAATGCTTCTAAAAAAAACCGCACGAAATTAACTCCAACAGATGATCAAAACCTTCACCCACGTTGTTCACACGAAAAAGCTAGAGAATATACGCAGACCCCTGACACTACACAATCAGCTCACGAATAGAAGATCAAAAGAGAAACAAAGCATCAGTCAATTCCATCCAGCAATCCAAAACTCTGTTTTTCCAAAAAAATCAAAACATGTACCCAGCCTCAAAACTCTCCACACACCTTTTACGTAAACTTCAAAAAATTGCCCAATCACCACACTCACAAAAATCAGCACCTGTGGCCCACGCAACTTACAAGATACATCCCCTCTTCTATATTCAAAAAACCCAGAGATATAAGAAGATGTTTTTGCCGTCAAAACCACCTACTAGGTTTTTTGCAAAAATAAACATGTAGTATTAAACTTCTCCTTGAAATCAAACAAGTGGGCCATGTACTTGTAACATGAACTAAACTCAAAAGTCCAACAAACAAATCACAACAACCCATCTTTATCAATCCAATTAATAATTGTAATTTTCTTATATGTCCAATTTAAAATGCCAAAATTAAATAAAGAATATATAAAATATATTCTAACACTTTGAATAAGCTCATGGTGCTCGACAAGTTTCCAATTCTAGTGGTAAATGAGCTGATGGAGGAGTTACGTGGGGCCAAGTATTTTTCCAAGGTAGATTTGAAGTCAGGTTTTCACCAGATCAGGGTTAGAGAGGATATCTATAAAATGGGGTTTCGGACTCATGAAGGGCATTACGAGTACCTAGTGATGCCCTTCGGACTCATGAACGCACCCGCTAACGTTTCAATCCACTATGAACTATATTTTCAAACCTCTGTTACGCAAGCTCGTTCTAGTTTTCTTTGACGACATTTTGGTTTATAGTTCAAATTGGAATCAACATATGCAGCATTTGGCTTGGGTGTTACAACTCTTACTGGACAATCAATTGTATAATAATAGGAGGAAATGTATTTTCGGATAGCAATCTGTGGAGTATCTAGGCTTTGTTATCTTAAGTGAAGGGGTAGCTATGGATCCATCGAAGATCAAAAGCATTTTTGAGTGGCCTATTCCCAAGAATGTGAAGGGAGTAAGAGGGTTCCTTGGTCTCACCGAGTATGACAGAAAATTTGTCCAAGATTATGGTAAAATTGCAAAACCACTTACCAAACTTACCAAGAAAGACGGGTTCAGTTAGAGGGAGGAGTCCCAAGAAGCTTTTGAGGAGTTGAAGAGGAGCATGACTACATCACCAGTTCTAGCCTTACCAGATTTCTCCAAGGAATTTTCCATCGAGTGTAACGCTTCAAGAAAGGGTTTGGGTGTTGTCTTAATACAAGAGGGCTACCCATTGGCTTATTTCAGCAAGGCACTAGCTGAATCAACTTATTCCAAATCCGTTTATGAGAAAGAAGTGATGGCGGTAGTGATGGCAATTCAGCATTGGAAGCATTTTTTAACTGGGAGACATTTCAAGGTTTATACTGACCATAACAGTTTGAAGCATTTATTAGACCAACGGATTCCATCAATAGATCAACAATGTTGGCAAGCTAAGATGTTGGGTATAGACTTTGAAGTTATCTATAAACTTGGAAAGTAAAATGGAGCTGTAGACACCCTCTCTAGAATGGAAGACGATAAGATATTGTTCACGGCAATTTCAACCCCATTTTGGCTTGATATGGATGTGGTCCGACAGGACGTCAAAGGGGATACCAAATTGAACTTACTCATTACAGCTCTTCTACAAAACCCCAACTCTAAACCTAATTATCATTTAAGGGACTGCTTGTTGTTTTATAAGAACAAGTTAGTTCTTTCATTCACTTCAACATTAATTTCCCCATTACTGTAAGAGTATCATTCCTAACCTTTAGGGGGACATTCTGGTTTCCTAAGGACCTACTTGGCTAGCAGATTGTTTTGGCTAGGAATGAAGTCGTCAATACAAAAGTTTGTTCGTGAATGTGCCATATGCCAAAAGAATAAATACATGGCTATGTCTCTAGCTGGTCTCTTGCAACCCTAACTATTCCCAAGCTAATTTGGGATGAAGTCTCAATGGATTTTATTACAGGGCTCCCGAAGTCCCATGGTTACGAAGTCATAATGGTGGTAATAGATTGACTATCAAAGTATGATCATTTCTTACTTCTCAAACACCCTTTTACGGTTAAAACAGTGGCTGAAGTATTTATCCAAGATGTGGTGAAATTGAATGGTGTTCCTAGCTCCATATTGAGCGATAGAGACCCACTCTGCACTAGTAATTTCTGGAAAGAGTTATTCAAGCTACAAGTGACAATATTGAAGATGAGTTATTCCTACCATCCCCAAATGAACGGACAAACGAAAGTAGTTAATAGGTGTCTAGAAACCTACCTTCGTTGCTTCACTACCGAACAACCTAAAAATTGGTCTCATTGGTTGTCTTGGGCTGAATATTGGTATAATAATAACTATCATTTCTCAATTGGGAGGACTCATTTCTAAGTCATCTATGGTTGCCTTTTACTAACTTTGTTGCATTTTTCCCACGGAGAAACTCAAGTGGAGTCAGTGACGCTAGCTTTGGTTGATAGAGATGAAGCTTTACGCCAACTCAAACACAACCTATTACGTGCACAATCTATGATAAAGAAATTCGCAGATGTTCACAGGATAGAGGTGAAGTTTCAGGAGGGAGACTTGATCTTTGTTAAGCTAAGACCACATAGACAGCTTACTATTGTAAGGCGAATTTGTCCCAAACTTTTTGCAAGATATTACGGTCATTTTAAGATCATTAGAAAGGTGGGACAGGTTGCTTATAAACTACAACTCCCACCTAAATCCAAAGTACATATGGTTTTCCACATTTCCCAGCTAAAAAGGGCAGTGGGTGATCATCCTGTTAAGCATAGTCTTCCTCAAGGTTTAGAGATGGACACCTCAAAATTGGTTAAACCTAAAGTAGTCCTAGCCCACGCATCACTAAGTCCAAGGGTAGAAATATTCAATAGTCGCTCATTCATTGGAAAGCTAAACCAGTAGAGGAAGCAACTTGGGAGGATGCAGAATTCATTAAAGGGCAATTTCCTTCTACCCACCTGGAGGACAAGGTGGCTATTAAAGAGGAGAGAATTGTTAGCATAGGCAATTTCCTTCTACCCACCTTGAGGATAAGGTGCCTATTGAAGAGGAAAGAATTGCTAGCAATGTTAGCGCTTCTCCTAGTGATCAGCCATATTACCTATGTAACCTAAGCCCATTAAAACTTATATTCGTCGGAGCAAGCTGGGAAAGGGGGAAGCTGCCATATAGGCAAGTTATTATGAGTTTGTTATAGGTAGTTAAGGAGAGAAAACATGTAAGGAGGAATATAAATGAACTAGAAGAAGAGGGGGACATATTTTTGAATTGTGAAGGATTGTTTAGGCCTGGATATTTTTCCAGGAGGGGAGCTTGCTCAAGTTATCTCCCTTACATACATAAATAATACAATATCTATAGTATTTCCTATCATCTTCTCAGTTGTCATTCACCTGCCAAGTCCTTTATGTCCTCACTATCATTTAACAGAGAAGGGGGGGGGGGGGGAAATCAAGTTGCCAAGAGGTTTCGGAAAATTCTATATTTCAAGTTGACTTATCTACTTGATAATTAAATAGAGCTGAATGAATTCGATTACTTGTATTGATATGTACTGGTATATTTATGTACAAGGCTGTTGTCTAAACAAGGCAAGTGAATAAATCAAAATAAATACAAAGATTTCTAAATATTTTCTTTAGCTGCAAATCTAGTGGATTGATTGTTACGATCCTTAATCTTCTGGCGTGCTCTTCTCAATTTGTGTAGTGTGATTCTCCTTGATCTTACGTTGACATCCGCCCTCAAATTGATGATAGTTGTCAACAAGCATCAATTTGCTCACAAGATAAGCATGGCGCATAGAAGACATGGACTTAGTAAATATATCAGCAAGTTGATCTTGAGATGAGACGTGGGCAAGGTGAATAATATTGTCACGAACTAAATCTCGGATATAATGACAGTCAACCTCAATGTGTTTAATACGTTCATAGTGTACGGGATTAGTAGCAATGCTAATAGCACTTGTGTTATCGACAAAATGTGTGACAGGTTTAGAACAAGAAATACCAAAATCCATGAGTAGCCATTGGAGCCATACAATTTAAGAACTAACTAAGGACATTGAACGATACTCAGCTTCAGTAGAAGATTTGGAGACACGCTCCTGCTTCTTACATTTCCAAGAGATCAAAGAGTTACCCAAGATCATGCACCATCCTATCATAGATCGTCGTGTATTAACACACCCAGCATAATCTACGTCACTATATGCTAGAAGAGTAAGAGAAGAAGTGGAGGAAAAAGGGAGTCCACAATCACAATTTTCATTTAAATAGCGAAGAATGCGATGAAGAGCTTAAAGATGTGGCCTTTCGGTTGGGAAACAAACTGGCTAACAACTTGAACAACAAATAAAATGTCAGGAATAGCAGTAGTGAGATAAATGAGACTTCCTATTAAGCGACGATACAATGTAGGATCAGAGAGAGGTGTGCCATCATCACTCGTCAACTTCATATTTTGTTCTATTGGAGTGGAGCAAGTTTTCTGATCAGTGAGATTAGCCAATTTGAGCAAGTCTTCAATATATTTTTGTTGAGTTAGAAGAATGCCATCAGATGTGTACGATACTTCTAACCCAAGAAAATAAGAGTGCCAAGATCCTTCATCTAAAAGGAGTTTGTGAGAAATTGCTTAAATTCTGTAATGCCTTGTTGATCGCTACTTGTAATGCTCATATCATCACTATATAAAAGTAGAATAATGATGCCAACATGTGAATGACGAATAAAAAGTGAGATATCGTTTGAACTTTGTTGAAATCCAGTGGAGCAAATAGTAGAATGAAATTTCTCAAACCATGCCTGAGGTGCTTGTTTAAGTCCATAAAATGACTTACGAAGTTTGCAAACCACATTAGGATCTGTATTAGAATATCCAGGAGGGCATCTCATATAAACTGTTTCTTTCAAATCACCATGAAGATAGACATTTTTCACATCTAATTGATATAACAACCATTGCTTGTTGGATGTTGCAGCCAGAAGAGTACGAATAATAGTCATTTTTGCTACTAGAGCAATGGTTTCTTTATGATTAATCCCATATTCCTGTTTATATCCTAGTGCCACCAAACGAGCTTTATATCGATCAAAAGAACGCTCCGGTTTGACTTTAATGGTATAAACCTATTTACTTCCTATGACAGACATGTCAGGTGAATAAGGAACTAAATCCTATGTATGATTCACTTCTAATGCCTGAAGCTTTTCTTCCATTGCTTTTCTCCAACATTCTTGTTCTATTACCTGGTTATAAGTAAATGGAATTTGGATAGAGTTTATATTGGTAAAGAAAGAATAGAAAGGGTCATATCTTATAGATGGTTTACCAAAATTGACACGAGTAGATCTTCACAATTGCGGTTGATGTGGTGTGGAATCGACAATGGAGAGGTTGGAGATAGAACCTTCAGGAACAGGATCATTTAATGGCAATGTGGACATTGTTTCAACATTAGTGTTATTAGGATTGGGAGAGGAATCGAAAAAATCATGCAAAAAGGAAATAGATTGATGAGTGACTTCAGAACTAGGGGATAAAGAATAAAAGTATATGTTTTCAAAAAGTATGACATGACGAGACATACATATGCGATGACTGTGTGGATCATAGCAAACATATCCTTTTTGTTTATCACTACAACCAACAAAAACACATTTAGCAGCTTTCGTAGTTAATTTATTTCGTTCATGAGGAGGAAGTAATACGAAGCATACACAACCAAAAACATGGAGATGGGCATAATTAGGTATTTTATTATAAAGCGTAAAGTATGGGGATTGATTACCAATTAATGGAGAAGGTTGTCAATTTATGAGATGGACAACTGTGTGTACTGCTTCAACCCAAATTGAGATGGTACGTGTGATTCGAGTAAAATGGTTCTAGCAATTTCTAAAACATGGCGATTTTTACGCTCCACAATTCCATTTTGTTCTGGTGTGCTCGGACAAGATTTGTTGAGTTATAATGCCTTTTGCTTGAAAAAAAGAAACAAGATTAGACGCATAAAATTCTCCACCGGAATCTAAACGAAATGTTTTGATAATTTTCCAAATTGTGTCTCAATCATAGCAACAAAATTCTTAGCTATATTAGTTAGATTGGATTTAACTTGAAGGAAATAGACCCAAGTAAATCGTGTAAAATGATTAATGAACAGAACAAAATATTTATAACCAAATCTAAATAAGACAAGTGAAGGACCCCATAAGTCACAATGTATTAGTTAGATGAAAAGGTGAATCAACTTTTGTAGTACTAGAAACAAAAGGTAGCTTAGCAAATTTTCCAAGAGCACAACTCTGACAATTCCTGGAAATATCATATTTAACATGCAATTTGTTTGGAAGAAAATTGGAATGGAACTTATACTTTAACTTACTATCATGTGGGTGACCAAAACGTCGATGCCATAGGTCCCAAACTCTATTTTCATGTGAAACAAAATCGGATGGTGATACTGTAAGACACCTAGGAGAATCCAGATCAAGTTGAAACAAACGTCCGTCTTTACGCCCCTTCATGATCACTTGTCCCGTTTGAAGGTCCTGTACATCACAACCAAAAGAAAAAATTTTACCGAACAGTTTTGATTCGTTAATTGTCCAATAGAAACCAAATTGGCTATTAAGCGAGGAACATAAAGAGTATTAGGTAGACAAGTAGATTTGTTGGATTCAGTGGGTAAGAAAACAATGCCAATTCCTTTAATGGGTAGTTTTCTTCCATTGGCTGTGGTAATTGATCTATTTGAGTGACAAGGTTTAAGTTCAGAAAAAAAAAACATGTTTTTGGCCTATCATATGATTAAATAAATACAAAGATTTCTAAATATGTTCTTTAGCTACAAATCTGGTGGATTAATTGTTACGATCCTTAATCTTCTGGCCTGATCTTCTCAATTTATGTAGTGTGATTCTCCTTGATCTTACGTTGACACTACTGTTAAGTCCCAAGTTTCTGATTGTCCAAGAAAGAAACAAGGTTTAACACTCCAACTGTTTTTTATTATAGATGATGAATCCTGCAACCAAGTCATCCCTATGGAATTCAGCATTCTCACAAGCTATAGTCTCAATAACCCCACTAAACATTCCTTCGTTCCTCATCAGGATTAATGCAAGCCGCCAAGTTCATCGAGTTCTGTGTAGAGCTTGTAACACTTCGGGCGGTTTTCCTGTAAAAGGTAGGAGTAATTTTGTAGGTATGGTTACTTACGAACTTCAGTCTCCAAACAGATCTAACTAGGAATCTCAGGTAGCAATTATGCATCTAGTTTGCATGACAGGAACCTAACAACATTCCTAAAGGGCATTAAGTTGACAAATACCAAGAATGTTCTATTGTTTGATATGTTAAACCTGTCAAACAATTAGGATTAAGTTAAAGTTCTCTTATTGCGACTTAAACTTGTGTCGGGAGGCTTGGCAAGAGATCGAATTCCTTGTCGATTTGTACCTATGTTCGGTTTTTCTGATAAACACTTGGTACCAAAAACACTTAAAAGTCTGTCATAAATTTCTATCCATTGGATAATTTAAACACATACAAAGTTTTTCTCAATTACTCTTCTGCAATTTTAACCATCTTCTTTCCAGTGTTACGGCCATGGAATAGTCCCACGAATGCTGCAGGAATGCTCTGTACTCCATCTGAGATGTCTTCAAGTGGCTTGATCGTACCAGAACGAAGATGATCACAAGTTGTTGAGAAGAAATCTGCGTATATATCAGTAAAATCAAGGCAAATAAAACCTTGAATTGTGATTCTTTTGTACACAACATCGATCATATCAGGAACGGCTCTCCTGTTTCTATCTGTATACTCAGAAATCACTCCACAAACTGCTACTCTGCCAAAAACATTCATATTTGAAAGGGCTGCCTCTTGCATTTCAGCTCCCACATTGTCAAAATATATATCGATCCCTTCAGGGAAGTATCTGACAGTAAATGAAAACCTGAATCAATGGATTCCATCTGAATAAAAGAATGCATTAGAGCTGAAAGTATCAGTGACTGACTGACCGACCTTTTAAGAGTTGCTTTCATATCAGTTTCTTGCTTGTAGTTGAACGCATCATCAAAACCAAGCTTCTTGAGCAAAGCAACCTGACAGCCAAAATTTGCTTGTCAGATTCAGAATCAGACTCTACAAAACTACCAAAAGAACTACCTTTTCATCGGTTCCAGCACAGCCAACCACATAGCAGTCAAGCAGCTTCGCGTATTGTCCAACTAAATGTCCAACCGATCCTGAAGCAGCAGACACGAAAACCTTTTCACCTCTTTTGGGTTTGCACACTTTGAAGAACCCTCCATAGGCTGTTAGTCCACTGGAAGCTACAAAGTCACAGAAAGAAACAGCCACAGGTTTCAGTTACATGAACTTCGTAGCAGAAAGCAGACAAAAGGTGATTCATGTTTTTAAAATATTCAAACTAGATAAAAGGTGATTCATGTTTTTAAAATATTCAAACTTTGATGGACTAATCGATGAACAGACATAAAAGCTCCTTGTTTTTTATTTTGTTACCTAGAGGTCCAACATGGTATGACAATGGAAATCCCAGAAGGTCCAACTTCCTTAAGGAACCACCTGGTTTTATCACACTGTACTCTCCCCAAGTGACAGATCCTGAAACCAAGTCATCCTTTTGAAATTCAGGATTCCCAGAAACCACAACCTTCGCCACTCCATAAGCAGTAATAGCCTGTCATATAGGAATCGACTCCTTAGTCATATATATCTCAGATCTGTTAGTTTATGACATGTATGCACATACCTCGCCAGAATTAATGGGACCTGCCACGTTCATGGCACTTTGAGAAGAGGTATAACTCTTCATGCGGTTTATCTGATAGGGATCGATTGATACGTAGAGATTTTTCACTATGGTGTCCTTGGACCCTGACTCGAGCTCCAGTGAAAGAGTTTCAGATTTGATCTTGAAGTGTCTTTCCTCCGGTGGACCATCCACATGCTCTGTTATTACAACGTACCTGTTAGCCACTTCCATTCAGTCACCCCAAGTGATATCTCAAAGGTTGAACTTTGAAAAGAGGTATAGAACAATGAAGAAACAAACTGTGTTTCATTTCATGACTTTTACTGTGTACAAAAGGGACTCTTATACTCAACATTATTCTGTCACTATCTCCTGTCGACAAAAAGGACACTACAGCTAAGGAACCCTGTACAAAAACTGAGTGAATAAAATAGGACTATGTACGATGCTTTAAGTGAGGCGTGGTCTCTGCAGTATGTATTGTAATTCGTAGCTGATATTTACAAAGTGGCCCACGCGTGAAGGTTCATAGCTTGGTACAGCCCATGACCCGACGGGAAAATCAAATGGAAACCAAAATATCTCTGTCTTTTAACACCCCCTCTTCAAGTCGGAGCCCCGGAGAAAACGACGGATCCGAACTTGAGAAGCAAATTAGTGAAGGCGCGTGCGGTAAGGGGCTTTGTGAATAAATATGCTACTTGTTGCTGGCTTCGAATGTGTCGAAGACAGATGAACCCTAGATTTGCTGCATCACGAACCAGATGGAGATCTATCTCCAGATGCTTGGTACGTTTGTGGAAGATGGGGTTTCTTGAGATGTGAATCGCGGCTTGGCTATCACAAATTAAAGGTATGGCATCGTGATTTTGTATTCGAAAATAGTTCAAGATCTGAACAACCCACTTGAGCTCACATGTGGTTAAAGCTAGACTTCGATACTCTGCTTCCGTCGATGACCGACTAACCGTAGTTTGCTTCTTTGTCTTCCAGGAGATGGGAGATCTGCCGAGGAACACACAAAAACCGGTTAGAGATCGTCGGCTGAAAACGCAGCTCGCCCAGTCGGAATCCAAGTACGCGGTAAGGGTTAGATCTGAGTCTGTCGCGTAAAATAAGCCTTGATTCTGCGTTCCTTTGAGGCACTTGAGTGCGTGCTTGACGGCATCCCAGTGTGATTGTCTTGGTGCCTTCATGAACTGACTTAGTTGCTGTGTGATGTAGGTGAGATCCGGCCTTGTAAAGTTCAAATATTGTAACTTTCCAACGATCCTCCTGTAATACTCTGGGTCTTTGAGAAGCTCCCCCTCATCGACGGTAAGCTTTCTTCCTGGAACTATTGGCGTCACGTATGGCTTGCAATGAAGCATGTTGGTTTCTTGTAAAAGATCTCTTATGTATTTTCCTTGACTAAGAGTCATTCCTGCTTCTGATCTGGCTATTTCGACTCCAAGGAAATTTTTTGCATATCCTAGATCCTTGATTGTAAAGGCTTTGTGGAGATCTTCTTTTACCTTAATCAGGTGGTTTTCTTCTGCTCCCATAATGAGGATATCATCCACATAGATAATGATGGCAATGAAATTAGAACCTGAGCCTTTAGTGTATAGGCAATAACCGGCCTCTGATTTTTCGAACCCCAATTGTTTGAGTTTCATTGTTAATTCCTTGTGCCACTGTCTGCCAGCTTGTTTAAGCCCGTAAATGGACTTCTTTAATCTGCAAACTTCTCCCTCCTTTTCCTTCTTGTAACCTTGTGGTGGTAGCATGTATAGCTCTTCCTCTATGTGTCCATGTAAATATGCATCATTTATATCA
>JAOSBP010000205.1:289488-300316 GCA_027563825.1 Erythroxylum mucronatum
AAGAATAAAAATTGCTCATGTGAAGGAGGGGTATAAATAATAACCACTAGATGGGAATGAAAACTTGATACCCACCCCTTTTGGAGGATTTAGTGGATTCCTAAATTTAATGGAATGAATTCATTCCCTTGGAATTGAAAACCCCAAAGTAAACACTATTTTTTGCAATGATTCCATTTCTTCATTCCCAAACTCTCAAACCAAACGCCCCCTTAATTTTTACACCATTGAAGCACTGGGAATGGGAAAGCCAAAACCTTTTACGATTGTCTTTCTTTAAAAATCGAATCTTTTTTATCAAGAGATTTAAATTTTATTAGTTTGATCGTTTCAACATTAGAAATTAGGCAAGAAAATGGTTTTTCGTGTAGAATCCTGAAAAGGGTTAATTGCTCATGTGGTCTTCGTTTTCCCGTCCATGATACGTGGAACAAAAACATGGGAAACTTTTCTGCTACACATATTTTTATTAACAACCGAAATAGAATGACTCTCAATAAATTTTTATAATACTAATTATACCCTCATCCTTAACAATAAGGAGTAAGATAATATATATGTTTTGTTTTATCAAAAATAGAATAATCATTCATTATTATTATTATACATACGTTACATTTTATTTCTATCCATTTTTTAAAAGTTATATTACATTATAACTTTTAATAACAATTTTCTAATTTTACATATATCTATATTTCATTTCCTTACATTTCATAAATCCTACTTAATTCCCATTTCGTACTTCTCATCAGAAAGTTGTAAGAGTCTCTCACTTGATGATCGCACTTCTTGTAGTTTTTAATTTTGATGTTTATGGAGCAACAACAATGGCTTTTCTTCATCAAGTTAATTAAACTTGGAACATACTCTTCTGATCTCTCCTTCACTTCCAATCTTCACTTCGATGCTACTCATTTTAACCATAGCTTTGGAGAACTCAAACTCGAAACGCAGCCCAAGCAAACCTCGTATAGTGCCAGCATATTTCTGCAAGAAGCTGCGTGTTGAAGCATCGTCCAACAGTCTCTGGTCTGACTCCAGAACTCCATTACCGTCACGCACGTTCTTGAAAAAGCTGACGTCAAAGTTGGTCTGGCTGTCTTTGTCCAAAGCAACTCGTTTCAGACCATCTCCATCTTTTGGACACAGAGCTTGGAGCTGCGTCAGGAACTGTTGGCTTATTGTTGGGTCTGCGTTGCCTGTTCTTGTGAAGTTGTAGAGACGATAGCTGAAGAATCGACACTCAGTTTGGCCTATGGTATGTGCTCCTGACAAATAGGAATGTCACGTTATATATATAAACACACTTATTATAACTTGACAAGATTGTAATATGTATATATATATACCAACTAGAGTGACAAGATCAAGATCGTCGAGTCCTTTAGCTGCGAATTTTTGCTTCTGAACAGCGATGGAATCCAGAGGTGAAGGTAAGTTCGAGGCTTGAGAAGATGAACTGACCCTGCCATCTCTTCTTCCTGTAGGGACTGACCAACTTGGACCTCCGCTCTGAATCGGTAAACTGTTTACAGTTAGTTTACTTCAATTGTGTTTCAGGCATCATAAAGAGAAGAAAAGTGATTACCAAGTCCACAGAATCTCGAGCTGCAAGTGCGAGTATATCAGCACACGAGATTGTTCCAGGACACATGGCCTCCAGTTGTGATTTTGCATCATCGATCACTTCAAATCCTCTTAATCCAAGGTTCTGAGGGGCAGTCCTCTCAGCAGAAGAGTCTGAGATCAACACTGAACCGTCACAACCCTGTGAAAATAAAGACTTGACTAATGTTAGTGATACACTTGTCTAGATACGGTTCGTGTAAATGGAGAGGAAGAACAAGTTAACCTGAACAAAACAGTCATGGAAATGAAGCCTCAGCAATCCGGCTGCTATTGTAGGATCATTATTGAAGTGTGATTCAACAGTGGACCTAACTATATCCTCAGCTTTTGGACAGGAAGATGAGTAAAACCCAGTTTTCAATTGACCTGTCACAGGCAAAACAATCGTCAAGATCACTACCAGGCCTGCTATGACTTCCATTTTCCATTCCTGCTACGATTCAGCGTCACCACTTAGTTTTTATACACAGAAGCTAATCACTATGAGTCGACCTTTTCTTAGTGTAGACGCGTGGGACCGTGTAAACTAAAAGTAGTGGTTTCCTTGTGATTTTGGTTTTGTTTATGGGAAAAGTTGGTAAAGTGGATCTTGCAATGCTTTGTATTGCATTGCATCTTTCTTGAAGGAATGATAATGGAGCTGGCTCTCTATCTGTGTGTCCTATTCCTTTGATTGATCCTGAAGCTTTATTCTCTCTTGACGCGTTTTTAATATTTTTCTTCGCATTCACATGAACTTTATATCAGATTATAGTTTTGTGTTTGAATGGCTTGTGACTTTAGTTCGATCAACGTCGAATCTGATTGAACCATAGGATTGGAACTAGAGCAACATCAGATTCGCGAAGGGGCACAACTCACAGTGGCAGGTCTCATGTCACGAACAGTTTGGTACTTGCAGAAAGCTGGAGGCATTGGCCAGAGAAGATTTCTTTAAGTATTGTTTAGCTGTTATATGGTGGCATTTGAACTGGGGTTTGTTAGAGTTTTGTGTATAGGACAGGACAATCCTATATTGGCCAACACCACAAGTACCATTTTCAATGGACAATACTTTTGGCAAGTTTCACATGTCTTTTATCAGAATTTTCTAATCAGTTGCAAGATCAAATCTTGATGGGGTTGCGTTGAACTATTACACCCTTCTGTCTAGCTAGTTGCTACTCTTCTACTCCTACTTCCTCCTCTTTATTTTCCAGGTTCTTTTTTTGGACTATGAAGATCTGATCTGACACCAACTTCAATTTCTTTTTCTGTTGTAAGTACAAGCACCCGCATAGTTCTTCTGTAAAACTTTCTTTTCAGTACTACTTGTTGCACTTCTCTCATGGTACTACTTCGCTATCAGTCACCAAGGAGTGTAGAGCCTTGGTCGGTCATATTGCGATTGTTGGAGCTCTAATTTCCAAGTTGGGTTCTAGCTGTGTTCTATATTCTGGTAAATTGAAACAAGTAAACAAGTAATCAACCTTGAAGCTGAAGTGAGAAAGAACGATTCTCCTGATAATTCTTCTTTTAACAGAATCAAATCAGTGTCATCAGGGACATTCTCAATTCTCAAACATTCATAGTTTTATGCTTTAGCACATGTTAGAATTTCATACAACTAAAAGGTACAAGATGCAAAAGCTATAACCAAATCTTCAAACAGAAAACTTGTATTTATGGATATGATTGTTGTGATACAGAACTCAAACTACAACGTCATTTATAACATCTTACATTGGTATTAGTATCTGAGATATGCATTATATGACATTGGTGTTAGTATCTGAGATATGCATTATATGTAAAGGTGCAGAATGAGTACAAAAGTGAAGGACCTCGCTTTCCTTGAACAAAGTATTGTCATTCCTATCCTAAGACTTAGCTACTTGTTCCATGACAGGAACTTTCTTCCAAGTATCTTCCAACCAACTTAATTGCAATGGTGGCAACGAAAATATACTTACGGTGGAGCTTCCGCTCCGAATTTCTTGCAAAACCCGCAAAGCTGATATAGTGCTCTTCATATATGAGCTCCCCGTATGCTCAATTTCTGGAAGTTCCTTAGGTACTCTGATTATACAATCATTCTTGGACGTAGGGGAAGTAGAAGGATCACACGACCCTTCACCCGCTTCAACATAAGATCCGGATTCCCTCACGGGGAAGAGGCCGTCGAGCATTGTCTCACATTCTTTAACAAGTTTGTATAGCAAATCGGTAGTGAAAAACGGCTGCTGCAACACCCTTTGTATGAAGGGTAAGCGAATAAGTGCACCGGTTCTTTTATCGTACTTCTTTAGTATTTTCACCAATCCTGTCCAAGGAACAACACAGCATTTTCAAGCACAACACATAAAACCCAACCAGAAACCTGTACTAAGACCATAACTTAATGAATCGATCACCTGTATAGTTCAAGGCACTATAATTCTCCAGTAAAACCATCTCTCCATGGAAGTCTACGATCTCCTTACGAATCTTTATCGTCTCTTCAATGGAATCCTTGGCCTTCGCCACCCCATCTTGCAACTCCTGCACCAGAGCTGCAGAATTTTAGTTTCAAACTTCAATCTTTGAATAGCTTATGTCCTAACCTCAAAATCACTCAATTTCAGGAGGTAGCAATCATACAAGAATTCAAATGTTGTCTTTAAAATTGGACTAACAGAATCAAATCGTTATTCTTACAGGTGACAGTTAAAGGGTCCAAACTAAGCAAGTGACATTGTTCATTCAACCGCCTTAACTGCCCCTTACAATAGCCCTTTGTTCATTCAACAATGTCAAGATCTAACATTAAGTTCCAATCAAATTCAACTTAAGCAATTAAAATTCTGCACTTTTCTCCGGTCAGTTTTCCGGGAAACCAGGCAACCGATCAAAACCGTTCCTAGCGTGAGAAAAAAAAAAGAAGAAATCAAGAAAATGAAAAAGAAAACGAAAACAACGTACGCTACCTTCAATCTGATGATGTACTCTTCCTCCTTCTCCATGAAAAAGGCGTTGAATTTCTCCAGCTCATCCTCCAACAACTTGATGAAATCGATTTCTTCCCAAGTCACTCCTTCTTCTTCCAACCTGAGGCGCTTGTTGGGCCTCTCTCCGGCTTTGTAAGGGTCTAAGAGCTTCAACCTCTTCTTAAGCTCCTTGTAAGACAAGAACTTGTCTCGCCACTCAGGCAATGCCTCATCGATCTGGTTGCTAAGGCTCTTCCCAAACTTCATCACGCAAAAAGCAAGGATCTTTAGCTTTATTCCTCACTGAGTGATTCTGGGTATGTTTGCTATTTGGCTAAAGTTGTGTTTGGGTGGTGGGAAAGTGAGAGAGAGTGCGGGAAACTGAAGGGATGGAGTTAACATAAGGTAACGGTGAAGCCAAAGCAAGAATATTCGAGGAGGCCAGTCTTGGAATAATTCCCATTGGCATTAGAGAATATCCACAGCCTATTCTCTCCAAAAATTATGGAACTCCAATGTAGTCCCTTAAAACTTCATAAATTGTGGTATGGCCCTTCTGTATAGACTTGATAGACTTGAAATTATCTTCAAATTTCCATGTGGTAGACAGAGAAAGAGTCTTCAAATGTAGTATGACAAATTTAATTTAAATTAATTGAGTTTTGAATTATTCTTTAGTCTCTTTAAAAAAATTTAAATTTAGATCTAATTTAATTTAGATCGAATTTGAACTCAAGCTTCATTTTCTGAATCTAACTCGAATACCTTTTTTTTCGCATACAAAACGACATTCTTTATTTATAATAAAACCATGTAAACGTAATTATTTTGAATATTAATGAATAATTATTTTAAAACTCAAAATTTTATTATATTCAAGTTTGAATTTAATGTTTCAATCTAATCGAAACTTGATCGAACTCGAACTCAAGCCAAACATTTCGAATCGATTCAAACAAAATTTGGGTCAAAAAATATTTCCAAACCCGATTCGACTTAAGTTAATGATATTTTTTACTACAAGCTTGCATCTAGAGAATGGAGACCATACTATATTTTTTATAAATTTTATGTGATTGATTGACCCGAATTTAGACTTTTTTAGTATACCTAATTTATGTACCCATTTTGAAGTTAGTTAGTGACCTTAGCTACTCCTGAAAGGTTAATACAAGATCAAGGTCATTTAATCCATTTCACTGCCCTTTTTGTCAGCTCATCGAGAGATTAATCAGTTTAAATATTGTTTGATCACATAATCATCAAAGCTAGCTACTCCATATCGGAAATCCACATAAGAAACTTCAAAATGTACATAACCAGAAAACGTTGTCAATGTCCAAGACAAGACCTAGAAACAGGCTTATTCAGAGGAACAAGCAAACACACGGTGATGCATGTTTTTTATATGTAATTACAGTCTGTGTTCCAGTTTTACCTTACGAGCGTTTTGACCATCTCTGTCGTTCGCGCTAAGACATTGAAGAAACAGACGTGTTCCTGGTTTCCAGGATATTTGACTCTCATGACAGGTTCTCTGTCAATTTGCTGTAACATGTATTCTTCCAAGTCACCTGGAGAAATAGCCTGGCAACTCTTAGCATCCTGCAATCTCATCCGTAAACTATCAGATACACGTAATAACCTGTCATCAAAGTTCTGCCTCATCCTACTGCTTCTACATATCTTATCAGCAACATGCCCTCAATTCCTGCCACTACTTGCTCAGGATCATGTGCCCTATCTATATACTAAGAGTTCCAATTCAATTTCGTAGCAATACCATCTAACCTTCTTTACTAGACATAACTTGTCAACGCCCTTTAAGAATTTTATGATAATAAAATTATATTTTGACAGGGAAAATAGATAGTCTAAAGTTACAAATTAGATAGTCTAAACCAAAGTTGCCAAAGAGTAGAGAAGAAAAGGAAAAGGGAATGAGAATTTTGCAAAAGTATATATAATTTAGAATGGTTAAACTATTATATAACCAAAACATATTAAATAAAATTTTAATATTTATCATAAATTAATTATATGCAATTCTAACTAACCCTACAAAAATCTAATATTACTTTTGTTAATCCTTTGCACCTGGACCAACCAACATGGAATTCCTTAAACCTTAGTTTCTTTCTACCAATTTGCACTGATAATGTTAATTTTCCATCTGTCTTTGTCTTCCATGACAAACAACTGTAACTAATCCACTAGTATTTCTCCGAAGATCCAGCTTTCCAGTTGGTCCATATCTTCTTTATTTATTTGCTAGGATATTTAGTTTATCTATAGTTCCTATATGGGTGGAACGCACCTTCCTCTTGACTCCAATATGGACTCCATATATAGGTGCAAGCTTCTTCAAAAGTTCTCAGAGTAAAGAAGTATGGCAAAAGTTCTGCTGCATGGAACGCTTCATGTGACTATCTATGAGGTCAATGCACTGTCTGGTCCAGGTTGCTGCTGGTTTTTCTGCAAGGTATTTTTTTCCATACTTGAAAGAAATTTCATTACTATCTTCGGCATATTGTTTTATATTCAGAAGATAGATTCTGATTTCTACTGCCCTTTAAACATGCCTGATGCAAAAAAATTTATCAATCCTCATGCCCAAAATAAGGTATTGCGTTTTGATACTTTGCTGCCTTCTGCTAAAGCTGCAGATCATTTAGGAATTAGGATAGGTTCTATTCTCAGGTTAAGCAATAAGAATCACAGGAATCAAGTAAAATGTATATGATTCTGCAGGTATTGGAAGGAATTGAAGAAAATGTAGGATTTGGAAAAGGTGTTTGTAAACTGTACACCACAATTGATCTGGAGGGAGCTACAGTTGGCCGGACTAGACTTGTAGAACATGCACGCTCCAGTCCACAGTGGTGGGAGTCTTTCCATATATACTGCGCACATATGGCCTCCAGGATTGTATTTTCTGTCAAAGAAGTTACGCCAATTGGGTCAGTTGTGATAGGGCAAGCCTTTATGCCTGCAGACCAACTACTAAATGGTAGAGAGATCAACGCATGGCTTACCCTGCGGAACAAGAAACAAAAACCATTGCATAGAAGTGCAAAGATTCATGTCAAGGTTCAGTATTTTGATGCAATGAAGGATTCCAACTGGTCTGGAGGGCTGAGAAGTCCCAGATTTCCAGGTGTTCCGTACACATTTTTCTCTCAAAGGAATGATTGCCGAGTTACTCTGTACCAAGACACTCATGTCTCAGATAAATTTGCGCCAAGGATCCCTTTATCCAGTGGCAATTATTATGAACCTCTTAAATGCTGGGAAGACATTTTCGATGCCATTTCTAATGCAAGGCACCTGATTTACATCACAGGTTGGTCTGTTTACACTAAAATAAAATTAATAAGGGACTTGAAGAGGCAAAAGCCAGGAGGAGACATTACCCTTGGAGAGTTATTGAAGAAAAAGGCTGACGAGGGGGTTAGAGTCCTGATGCTGGTCTGGGATGACAGAACTTCCGTGAAGCTACTGAAAAAGGATGGAGTCATGGCTACACACGATGAAGATACCAGAAGTTACTTCAATAACACCAAAGTCCATTGTGTTTTATGCCCTCGGGATCCTGATGACTATAGCACCATGGTGCAAGACATAGAGATCTCAACGATGTTCACACATCACCAGAAGACTTTGATGGTAGATGCAGAATTGCCAAATGGAGAATCCGAACTGAGAAGGATAGTGAGCTTCATTGGTGGCATAGACCTTTGTGATGGAAGATATGACACTCCAATCCATTCCATTTTCAGGACTCTGGACACAACGCATCACAATGACTTCCATCAACCTAATTTTGCTGGCGCCACCATTGCTAAAGGAGGACCAAGGGAGCCTTGGCACGACATTCATTGCCGGTTAGAAGGACCAATTGCCTGGGACGTGCTGACTAATTTCGAGCAGCGGTGGAGGAAGCAAGGTCGGAAAGATTTGCTTCTTCAGCTTGGAGAACTTGGTGACATTTTTATACCTCCATCCCCTGTCACGTCCCCTGAAGACCACAAAACATGGAATGTCCAACTATTTCGCTCCATTGATGGTGGAGCTGCTTTTGGCTTTCCCACAGCTCCCGAAGATGCAGCAAGAGCTGGTCTTGTCAGTGGAAAGGATCACATTATTGACAGAAGCATTCAAGATGCTTATATCAATGCCATTCGGAGGGCAAAAGATTTCATTTACATTGAGAATCAGTACTTCCTAGGCAGTTCATTTTGCTGGAAATCTGACGATATTAAAGTTCAGGAGGTCGGTGCTCTGCATCTTATACCAAAAGAGCTATCGTTGAAGATTGTCCGTAAGATTGAAGCAGGCGAAAGATTTTCAGCCTACATCGTCATTCCAATGTGGCCAGAGGGTATCCCAGAAAGTGCTTCAGTTCAAGCAATACTAAACTGGCAGAAGAGAACAATGGAGATGATGTACAGTGATATAGCCGAAGCTATCAATTCCAAGGGGCTCGATGCAAATCCAAAGGACTACTTGTCATTCTTTTGCCTTGGAAATCGAGAGACAAAGAATACCGGAGAATATCTTCCTCCAGATGTACCTGAAGCTGATTCAGATTACACTAAAGCTCAGGAAGCTAGACGGTTCATGATCTATGTTCATGCCAAGACGATGATCGGTAAGTTACGGGGAAAGAAAATACAGGAATTCACCTGACATCATTTATAACCTTGTCAAAGCCCTGGCTTGTGATACTTGAAAACTACATTTCTCTACCAAAACTCACAACTCCTTCCTCTTTTGCAGTCGATGATGAGTACATAATCATCGGATCAGCCAACATCAATCAGCGATCAATGGACGGTGCCAGGGATTCAGAAATAGCCATGGGAGCATATCAACCGCACCACTTAGCCACCAACGAACCAGCCAGGGGTCAAATTCATGGATTCAGGATGTCATTATGGTACGAACACTTGGGCATCCTTGACGACTGCTTCTGCCATCCTGAGACCCTGGAATGTATACATATAGTGAATCACATTGCTAAACAGTACTGGGATCTTTACACCTCGGAGAAATTCAAGCACGACCTCCCTGGCCATTTGCTGGCTTATCCCATTGGAGTCACCGGGAATGGAGAGCTTGTAGAACTTGCAGGGACAGAACATTTCCCAGACACCAACGCACGGGTTTTTGGTTCTAAATCCGAGTTACTTCCTTCAATCCTCACCACCTAGTTTGAACTGTTTCAGGTGTAGAATCTTGTTGTCATGTTCTTGTAAATATTAACAAAAGTTTCAACCTTTTCTAACATCTTGATCTATTCATGAGATGGGCAGTCATTTCCACAAACACGTTACCAACAAAACTTTACCGTTCTGGGAAAAAAGGCAAAAAATGAAAGAACGCTTACCTTCAGTTTCTCTTCATTTTCAGTAGAACATGTGGCTGTAAACACTTACATCTCAACAACTACTGCATCGAATCTGTACTTGAAAAGGCGTGCAACAAAGTAAGGAAATGACAAACATACTTGAAAGGACAAGATCCTTTCACGATTTCGAATACCCTCCATGATAAGAGCCGAGTTAAAGTAGTTCTCCTAACATTCTCAGAGAAGTCCATCGATTCCTATCCAAAGCTAGAGCTCCAAGTATCAGATTTCTGACGGTGTTGGTGATACTGTTATGTTTTATTAAATTTTATAATCATCATCAGATTTTCAGTAAATCCATATGAATATGTGATGATGATGATAACGACATTGGAACAAGTCTGACGCATAATGGGTCACACTTCACAGACAAACACAAGACAGGTTTCTGCATGTTTTGTCCAGAGAATCGGAGTTGAAATCTTCTTGTCACTGTACATGAACACAAAGAAATAAATGTATAAATATATATACGACTGGTTGGTTAGAAGAAACTTGGTACGTGTTCTAATCAAAGGTTGTTGCCTAACATAACTGAAATTTCGTATCTCTTACGAGGGTCAGGCTCTAAAATCAAGAACAAGAACAGGTGATAAAATAACTTAACCTAAAAATTTTCCACGGCAGAGGTATTTCTTGATTGGTTACGAGCTAGTCAACTTTCAACCTAATTAACTACTCACTCCAATTTAAAATAAGTGTCGTTTTAGAGGGATTTTAATTATTCAAAATAAGTTAACATTTAATTTATCTCACAACTTAATTATAGATTACACAGATTATATTTTCAAGGCACTTTAACATGTAATTAATAAGGGTATATCAGACATTTCATTAACTT
>JAOSBP010000205.1:311860-324633 GCA_027563825.1 Erythroxylum mucronatum
TTAAGCTTATGTGAAGGAAATAGGCCTAAATTTCATAAGTATTGGTATGGATTATTTTACCCGGAGTTGTTATTTGAGCTTGGACTCGACTCTGTTTAGTCCTGCTTAACAATCTCAAACTTTTAATTTTTTTAATTTTAAATCAATATTAGACTTAGTGTCTGTTTGGATGAACTTTTTGAAGGTCAATAAGTACTTTTCTCTACTACAAAAGTCTTTTTTTTAATGAATGTTTGATAGTAAAATAAAAAAACACTTCTTTAATAAATATGGCTTTTTTTGATAGCCAAAATACAACTTTTTAAGAAGCTCAAATTGGAGCTTATAAAAAAGCCTCTCAAATGACTTTTATAGGTAGATTTTTCAAATCAATTAATGAACATATTTTTTAATATCTTTTTTTCCTTATGTTTTACACATAATTCCCACAATACTCATAAATTTATTTTCACGTTTATTTTGGGATTTATATAATATTATTTGGCTTTTTATATGTTTAAATATTTATTTTTGATATTAGTTTTACTTATGTTATAATCCATATAAAAGATTTGGTTGGATATATTTTCATTTCTGTTTCATATGGTTTAGAATTATATAATAATTAATATATTGTACTTTGCACATTGTTTAATTACTTTAAATAATATTTATATGCATAAATAATTTTTATTACAAAATAAAATATAGTTAAAATTAAAAGTGCCTTTTGTTTTTATGTTGTAAGTAGAAGTTCTTTAAAAAAAACTCTTTTTTAAATAACAGCCAAACAGTCAACTGGTTTCTTAAAAAAATTTTCTAAAAAAAGATTTACAGGAAAAAACTCTACTGACAAAAATTCTACTAATATAAATCTAACTAAACAGAGGCTTAGGCTTAGGTTTAAGCTATCTAGCCTTATTCAGTCTGAAACTCAAAAGTTTTGGATAAAACTAAATCGTTTTGATTAAAACGATATTATTTTCTAAATTTTAAACCAGAAAAGGAAAATAATCAGATTAAACCTGAGCTCAGTGACACTTTTTTAGACAAGTTGAGCGAACTCAGTGACTTTCTTGATCTAACATAACCGAATTCGACTCATTGTCGAGCCTAATTGTATGTATAAAGTGTATATACTTGATATCTATATGCATTGTCTGATAAAAGCCCATCAAGGTTTAAGGCGATTGAAGTTACTGTTTCATCACTTGAACAAAACTCTACGGGCCAACATGTTCCCTGAGCTTTCTATGTCCAACTACCACAAACCAATCTCTCAGGCTTTTACTCGAACAGGTTGGGTCCATTTCAAGGCAAAGTACACAGTACATGCCCGAAACCCTACTTCAACTGTCGTTCCCGGTCGATGTCAACAGTCAACCCACAATTGGTCGTGTATATGTGGTTTGCCCTTCCAATCCTAAGCACGAGCAACGACAAGGAATGGCCTCGTTCATCTCAAGAGCTCGTGTATGTAATCTAATGCTCTCTCCCCACACTTTGCATTTGTATTGATTTGGGCAAGTAGAAACATATTTGGGCTCTAACTTCATGATATTTTGTCAGAAAGTTATAAACTTTTCTACACAATGCAGACTCGTTAAGTCACACATGCATTTGGCCATGCCATACCTTGAAATGTCACATGAGATTTAGCGTCCAGCTATTGTGTAGAACTTCTGCAAATTTGTTTTTCCCAAGTTCTTAAGCATCTAGTTATTTGGTTTGTCGTAAAAATTTTTGACATTTTATGGTGGAGATGAGCTTCACTGTTTCTTGCCAAGAACTACCTAATTGACTTAACTATTTGTTAGTGCTTGTAGACAAGGTTCATGGGCTCTGATTTCTCCTTGCTTAGTTGCTTGGGTTGATACTTGACCACGCACTTTAGAGCATATAAAGTCGCGTATATCAAGGCCATTAATTGTCTTTGAATACAAGTCTACCTTTATACACCAATTAATAAGTGTATATATGATTCACTTTTCTGCTGTGATGGTCGAAGAATTCAAACCAACTTCATTACAAATTGGAAATCTTGCAATTGTTTTCTTATTTTCTTCTGTGGTCACTGGCTCACTGCTAAATGGATTTCTATCTGCCAAGCATACTATATAATTAATTCTATGTGAAGAAAGTGGGTTGAAAAGCTTTTCTGTTGGAAGAATGCCAAAGAAAGTTTAGTGATGAACTGTTTGCATTTCTTCCAGATCTGCACAGGCAAATGCTAAGCAGGAGATTTTACCCCATCGCAGTGCTGGGGTAGATCTGGCTTCTCTCATACCCAAAAGGCAGACCATCAACACTATTTGGTTGGAGTAAGGGAAATAGGGAATTGCATCTATCCTGTTCGATCGAGGAATATAGCGTAGCTGATATGATGCAACAATTTGGCTGATGATCTATTTAACAAGCAATTATCTCTTTGTAAGGCTGCTTTGAACATTAACTTGCTTTGATATGTCTACTGTATCATCTTTGAATCAGTTTGAGATAAGAGGTTCACTTTGCTTCCTATGATCATTTACAAGGCTGTAGTAGGAATTATACTGCTGCGTATGTATATAATTGGCTGCTTTCCAAGTTGTAATCTGTTCTAATTTCTAGCTACGGGCAAAGTGAGATGGTTCTTACTGCATTCTTAGAGGAATGATGAAACATCAGTCGGAACTTAAAAATTACTTCCGACTGCAAAAAGGGTAAAACAAGCATTACGACTATTCGAGTTGCTTGGATTCAGCCACCGATTCTGACGATTGCAAGAGTTCTAGGAAAGGGAGCTTTGTGGAGTTGGCAAGGGAAGTTGTATACTTAAACCCTGGACAGATTGATTATATCATTTACTTCCCAGTCAACATCAGCATATTGAAGGTTTCACATTAAGCCATATTCATATAGCATTGTACATATAACAGTAAAAGCCACCCACTGTAATTGGTTTTTGATACTTGTAGTACTGATGGATTGCCTGCTAGAAAATGTTGTCAAAGGCTTATTTATCTCACAATCTGATACTTACAGTAGACCCTTCCTAGGGTTTGTTTGTCCTCAATTTTTTTTTCAAAAATATCATTTCTCTCTAGGCCTATGTTCTTCATCACTTGTGTCTGGTAATATCATTCTCCGTTAGAAAATCCAATCGACAATGGCGTTCTATTGTTCGGTGAAATTTACCAGGTGTAAGGCCTTCAATGCAGGGGCCATTAGAGCTTCCATGACCCATACTGTGATTATTTAACCAATGATGCAGCAAAAGGAACATGCACGCATGAAGAACACCACCGTCCATAGCATGTGAATGCGGGTTGAGAATTAAAAAAGAAAACGAGCAGAAAAGGAACAGCTTGAACAAGTAGACGAATACAAGGAATCATCATATGGTTGGAATATAGTAAGTGCCCCATGTTCATGTTCTTCAACAATTCTGTTTGACCAAAACGTGCACCTTGCCTTTCATTTTATTTTAATATACGGCTCAGCTAATCATTAACTTCTTCTTCTTATCTTTTCATCACGAGGAATGTGTGATAGACATAGTATTTCTCAGTGCCTGTACCTCATAGTGTTGAGCTCCTGAGCTTCCTGGAAGACAACTTGATACTAAACCAACAAAGTAAAATGAAAATTAGTCACTGAACACCGGACGAAGTGGGAACTTTATCATTCTGATAAGGGCATTATAACTGACAATCAGACCAGTTTCTGCGACAAGTTAATAGACAATTACATATGTTTAAGAATCACAGTACTAAGCTGCCTGATCTGTCTAGCTATGTCTGAATGTCTGAATTTGAGCAGATGTGGGAAATTAGCATCATCCGCCTCTTTTATTATATATAACGGGTTTATTTTATACGTATTTAAATATCAAATAGACTAATCAAATATTATTTATATGATAATTAAATTATATTCTTAAACTTAAACCGAATTAATGAAATTTAATTTAATCTAATTATTTTAAATTATTAATTTAAATCAAATTTAATTAATTTGGTTCGAATTTAAAAGTTAAGTTAGGTTATTAAATTAATATATTTTGATTTATTCTAATTATTTTAAATTATTAATTTAAATCAAATTTAATTAGTTTGGTTCAGATTTAAAAGTTAAGTTAGGTTGATGTTTTGTTCTTATTTTTAATCAAAGTTTAAGAAATTGAAAATTAAGAAATTTTTTAAAATTATAAAACTTAGGTATTTTTTTAAAATTATAGAGAAATAGTGCAAGTCTTTACCTTAAATTATAAGAACGGAGGAATTCAAAAAAAAAAAGAAGAATGGGAAATTCATGGAAGATGAGCAAGCACCAGAAACATGACACATAGTTAGTCACTTGCTAGCTAAAGAATGAATACTCAACTTGGGGAACAAAACTTTTTTTAAAAGTTTTTTACTATGTATTTTAGAAGGGTTTTAATTATAAAAAGACATTTTTAAGTTATCCACACCTCAACTAATTCAAGCTCGAATCAGATAGGTCCCTTACGGGAGGCAAAACTCTAATCTCAAGTTTTAAATAACTGCATATACGAGGGCGATGCAAATTCTCAACCTCACTTAAGTCAAGAGAGCCCTCGCTAGCATCTTGGACCATACATTCTGCATGTGATCTGATCCTTGAACCATACATTCATTCGTTATTCTTGCTTACTAAAATAAGGAAGTTCGACGAGGGAGGTGAAGATAAAGAAGAAAAGCAAAAGATGGAAACTTTGTCCCACGTTCGATGGAACAAACACTGACACACATGTATAACGTGATTCGGTTTATGTTTGAGCTGGAAGAACATTGACCCTTCTCATGATCGCCACATCTGCACGCGTCACTATTATCTGATATGATCATCACTGCAAAACATCAACACCTTCAGTTTGATATATAGTTTTGATCCAACAAAAGATATGTTTAATTCGTTCTTGCCTTATTTTTGTTTTCTTCGTCTTCTTCTTCCACCATGTTTATCTGTAAAGGTTCGTCCAAACCCAACAAATACTTAAGCAGGCAATGTGAATAACTGATATCTTTATTTGCTTAATATGAGTGTAGCGACAATTCATCTTCTGGTAATACCTTCTTCTTTATATATAAATGCATGAATCGTGTGCTAAGCTAATTATATTATATAACTATCCAACATCTCTCTACCTAATGGTTTGTTCGGGACACTTGCTTCTTGAAATGTGAACACACTTCTTTATTAGAGCTGGGCGGCTTAGACTCTTTGATGGGGTTTGCTTTTGTATATGTGTTATTAGACACACACGCATGAATGTCAATATGTGCATGCACTATTTCTACTATTGAAAATGATCGAATGCATATGGTGGGGTACATATGCATATATATAATAATAAGAAGAAATGGTTTGATTGAGGCTCAATCAACTTGTAGAGTATGATGTAACATGCTAACACACACTTGCAAGGAAAAAGTATGTATGAAAGCTACTTGACTATACTTGAGAGGAACTAATTCCATGCTTGGTACAAGGTTTTGGAACTTATCAAAACGATTCATGGAATGGGAAAATTGTTGAAACTTGAAATAAAAAATTGTTAAGAATTTTCTTATGTTTACTTAGTCCAAAGTTGGGCAAAGGGGAAGGGGAGGTGTATGGTTAGAAAATTCGAAATGAATGAAATCGAGACAGAGAACCAATGATTCTACGGTTTGCAAAGCAGGAGGACGAGTCTCTTTTTTTCATATTTTAAAAATTGGATCAAAAATTAAATCGGTAAGACAAAAGATTTAAAATTTAAAAAGTTTATCCGGTATTAAATCGTTATAAAACTAACTA
Source organism: Erythroxylum mucronatum (assembly GCA_027563825.1). Classification (NCBI taxonomy): domain Eukaryota; kingdom Viridiplantae; phylum Streptophyta; class Magnoliopsida; order Malpighiales; family Erythroxylaceae; genus Erythroxylum; species Erythroxylum mucronatum. The sequence goes on from JAOSBP010000205.1 coordinate 317,642, forward strand.
AAGATTGAATAAAATTAAAGAATTTAAAATACAATTGAAAAAAATGTCCTTATCTTTATAAGAACTTAAAATTTAATTAAAAAAGAGATCATTAAATGATAATTAATTGATTTATTTTGATTTATAAAAAGCTATTAAATAATAAAAATTGATTGATTAATTAATAAATTGACCATATTTTAACAACACAAATTATTAAAATAAATTAAATTAAAAAATTAAAAACCGAATCAAAAAATTATATAATTCAAGATTTTTATAATTAAACAGACTAAATTAGTTGTTTTTTTTAATCATTGCCTTTTTTACGCACAATTCTTCCATTTCTTAGTCACATGCTTTATTGGTGGTAATCATTAACAACAATGATTAACCTAATCTAATTTTATCCATTGCAAATTTAATCACTAGAATTATGGTCCTGCTTAACAATCAGTTGATTGCCTTAGCTGTCAGTTGATTCTATCAGCTGTTAACTGATAACTGATTATATCCAGCGGATAATATCAGCTGATTTGACCAGCGGATAACATTAGCTATTTATTAAAGATGTTTGGTAAAATTAGTTATTTAGAATTAGCTGTTTATTTGTAAAATAATCAATGAGAACATAACTTAAAAAAATTATAAGAACATGAATATTATTTTGTTGAATATTTTTATAAGAATTTAAGTTTTAGATATTTAATTTTACAGAAATTAAGTTTATAGCTCTAATAAAAACATATGATATATAACAATAAACAACAATAATAATATTTCTCAAACAAATGACAAGTTGATGATTTTTAGGTGTTTAGAGAAGACGACTTGAGGAGATTCTGGAAGATATACACACGAATCATAACTTTCTCTTTTTAAAGTGAAAAACCTAAGGACTATCAGTTATTGAAGATGAAAAATGAGTTTGAGAGCTCAATTGTCTTTGAGTAAGGTTTTTATTAGTTGATAGGTTAAAACGCTACTTGAAGTAGCATTTCAAAAAATAACTGATTGGGTTGAATCAGTCATCCCAACCAACTCTTAACTAAACAAGTATCCTAACTGTTAGACATAGTCAGACATAATCAAACAACTAATACTCTTTAATAATCTAAAATACAGCTTAAAATCTATCTACCAAAAACCCCTTATGAATTTTCAATTGCCTCTGAAAAGATTGCATTTGATTTTAATCTAATATTGCTTGCTCAAAATTACAAGAAAGTTGAAGAAAGAGGAAAACCAGTTGGTGAGCTTGTCTAGAAGAGGTGATTGAACAGATCCACTGACCCTAGCCTTCAAACTTCAAAGTCCCATAGTTTTGTTGCCACGTCATTCTTAATTTGTTTCTAAAATAACAACCACTGCATCAACCCACAAGCTCAAATTCAATGTACATGAGACAAGAGAATAGCGTGTGGTCCCTCAACGTACCCCGCAATTCTTTAATTACACCTATTTGCATTGTCGCAAGTGATGGCTAAGAGAAAAGGAAAAAGTCAAAAAAAAAAACCCATTTTTATCAATTGATAAGCAAAGCAAGCCCTAAATTAGTGCTTTGTAAATTAAAAATTTAAATAAAAATATAAATGTCTGCTTAAATTAGTTGATAATTTTTATATTTAGATAATTAAATATTTTTATCTTAAATTTAGTTATTGAATTAAGATTTGAAATATTTTATATTTTAATTTGAAAATATATTTTATTATACTTTTACTAAAGCAGCAAGTTGATTAGTAAAAAGATTGGCAATGGCACAAGCAAGTGGCAAATCCACCCTTTTCAAGTTGTTAATTTCAAAACAAAGCCCAAGTGCCACCAAAGTTTATGCACTTGGCCAACTAGACTTTTGCCTCAACTTGTGTTTTGGATTGGAAAAAAAAAAACAGAAAAAGCAACCACTCAAATCATACCCTTAGTTGTCTTTGCTTTTATATGCATTATTATATCTAATTTCATAAGGTTTTAGACCATAGTAAAGTTTAAACAACCAAATTATGATTAACTAATCAAATGATTTTATGAATTAATTCACCTCGTATTTCTGTCTTTCAATGTTTTTATCCTTATCCGAAATTTATCTCGTTTTAAAGACTTTTTTATGTATTACTTAATCTAGTTATTATCTCTAGCTAATTGTGAGCTCTTTTACTTAAAAAACACAAAAACTCTAAAGTCAATCATGAATCAGCACTTGCTTTGAAGAGGACAAATGGAAGTTTGAGGGGGAGGAACTTACGAACTGCTCCAATGGTAAGGATTAAGACGACTTTACTCAATTTAAGAAAGACTAAACAAACCAAAGAGAAAAGAAAAAAGATGAAAGAGAAAGTGGGGTTTAGTCGGTAACCGGTTGGCTGGATGGCTAGGAGGACTCTGGAGGCCGTTGGACCAGAAAAAGGTGGACGGACCAATTTTTAGGAACAATACATTGCATGTAAAGTGCAGCTAAAGGCAATGTATCTCTGCAGATCGTATATATCTATTTGTCAACATATTTGTGTATATATGTAAATATATATATATATATACACACACATTACTCTTCAGGACATTACACGATCAAGTGGTTCTATTCATCTTCTCTCTTTCTCTCGCTCTCTCTCTTTTTGCCCCTTCTTTGTTGGGGTTTTTCCAAGTTCTTACCTTTAATAGCTGTTCTCGTCTGGGGGATGCACTCAAGATTCATCTGCTTACTTTTCATTTGTTTCTTCGTTGTTGTTGGTGGTGTGAGCTTGTTTGGTTCTGAGAATCTTCGTCAAGGTGTCATCTTTATTGGGATTCAGTCATGCCTGCTCTTGTTAACTACAGTGGTAAGATTTCTGCTTTCTGGGTTGGGTTGCGGTTGGTTTGTTTTAGTGTTGGATGTTGTCTTCTGGGTCAAGCTTAGTTTTTGATATTAGGGGTATAGTGATTGCGGGGTGAGAATCTGAAGATGGATTGTTTTAGATTTGCTAGGTTCGTATTTATGTGCTAAATCTTAGGTATCTTTGTTCAGTTTTAATCTGTAGAAATTTAGATCCTTTGGGCTTACTTTAGTTGTTGTTGATGGGATTTTCAGGAGATGATGAATTCTGTTCAGGGGGTTCGTTTTACACAAATCCTGTGGACTTTGGTCGATTTTATAATCCTCCTTGCAAGCGAGCTCGCATTAGTGCCCCGTTTCTCTTCGGATCAGCCAAGTTTGAGCAGGATAAGCGACCATCAATCGATGTTCTTCCAGATGAATGCCTATTTGAGATCTTCAGACGTATTCCCGGAGGAAAAGAAAGGAGTTCCTGTGCTGGTGTCTCCAAGCGCTGGCTTATGCTATTGAGCAGTATCCGTAGGGCTGAAACGTATGATGGAAAAAGCACGGCCACCATCAAGGTGATGGTTGTTCCGGCTTTTGATGATGGTCAAAAGGTAAATGATGAAATTGAGAGTGATGGGCACCTCACAAGGTCCTTGGAAGGGAAGAAAGCAACAGACTTGAGACTTGCTGCCATAGCCGTTGGAACCAACGGCCGCGGGGGACTTGGCAAGCTGCTGATAAGGGGAAGCAACCCATTTCGTGGAGTTACGAATTTTGGACTTGCAGCAGTAGCACGTGGATGCCCTTCTCTCAGGGTCCTCTCGCTATGCGATGTTCCTCTCGTCGGGGACGAAGGTTTACTTGAGCTGGCCAAGGAATGCCATCTGTTGGAGAAGCTTGATATTTGCAATTGTCCTTCAATTTCCAACAAGGGTTTGATTTCAATTGCTGAGAACTGTCCAAATTTAACTTCTTTGACCATTGAGTCTTGTCCTAAGATCGGTAATGAAGGGTTGCAAGCTGTTGGGAAATTCTGCCCAAATTTGCAGTCCATCTCTATTAAAGATTGCCCTCTTATTGGTGATAGTGGATTATCAAGCCTCTTATCTTCAACCTCCTCTGTCTTATCAAAGGTAAAGCTTCAGGGTCTGAAAATCACAGATTTCTCTCTTGTTGTAATTGGACATTATGGCAAGTCGGTTTCCAATCTTGTGTTACATGGTCTCCAACATGTAAGTGAGAGAGGCTTTTGGGTCATGGGAAATGCTCAGGGCTTGCAAAAGTTGGTTTCTTTGACAATTTCTTCATGTCAAGGAATGACAGATGTGAGTCTCGAAGCTGTTGCAAAGGGTTGCACGAACCTGAGACATATGTGTCTCCGCAAGTGTTGCTTTGTTTCAGACAATGGATTGATCAATTTTGCCAAAGCTGCGGGATCTCTCGACAGCCTGCAGTTGGAAGAATGCAACAGGATTAGCCAATTGGGGGTTCTTAGTGCAATCTCAAGTTGCGGAAAAAGGTTCAAAACTTTGAGTTTGGTTAAGTGCACAGGAATAAGGGATGTAGCTCAAGGAACGTCAGCATTCTCTCCTTGCAATTCTCTTCGATCCCTGTCCATTAGGAACTGCCCAGGGTTTGGAAACGCTACCTTGGCCATGGTGGGAAAATTATGTCCACAGCTTCAAAATGTTGACCTCAGTGGGCTGTGTGGAATTACAGATTCAGGCCTTCTTCCACTGCTAGAGAGTTGTGAGGCAGGACTTGTTAAGGTGAATCTGGGAGGCTGCTTGGGTTTGACTGATGAAGTAGTTATAGCCTTGGTTACGCAACACGGTGGGACCATAGAATGCTTGAACTTGGATGGTTGCAGGAGGATCACTGATTCTAGTTTGGCAGCCATTGCCAAAAATTGCCTGTTTCTCTCTGATCTTGATGTGTCTAAATGCGGAATCACTGATTTTGGCATTGGTATCCTGTCTAATGCAGAGCAGCTAAATCTTCAAGTTCTTTCCTTGTCAGGTTGTTCCCAAGTATCAAGTAAGAGCTATCCATGCCTCAAGAAACTGGGCAGGACACTCGTAGGGTTGAATCTCCAAAACTGCAGTTCAATCAGTGGCAAGATATTTGAGTTGCTTGTGGAGAGCTTGTGGAGTTGTGACATACTCTTCTAACTAGGCAAGGAAAGACGCTTGCTCACTGAATTAAGTAGGTTGAGTCAAGCACATGAAACTGGATGAGGGAGTTTTCAGGAACTCCAGTGTGATATTACTTATTGCAGACAGTTTATGTTCTTTTAGGTTATAGTTGACATGGGTAGCAGCATTCAGCAGACTTTTTAGGTAACTCAGTGGCTTGGTTGTTTTCCAGGAAACTTTGGCCGATCACTTCTCCATAGTTTTTCTCTTTTTGCAGGCTCTCTTCAGATGGAAAGCCTGTTAAACCTTTTAGCCTCCATAGCTAGGAGGCCAATGTCATGGCCATAACTTTTGTGAGAATACAGATACCAAGCCCTAGTTCAAGTTTTCACTTGTGGCTCCTGTTATTACCTAGTTAGGTCCTTGTTCCATCTATGCTGGATGTCTGATACCCAGTGTTTTAAGCTTTTGTCTCTGTCGACCAAAGCTTTATTTGTTTCAGTCTCGTGGAGTCTGTTGTTTTTTTCAGTTTTACAAGTGTCTCTTTTAGAAGAAGTCTCTCCGGATGTGTATGGTTGCTCTAAGCAGTTCTTACATGGTTGTCTCTGTCTAGCCTGGCTTTGGCGGTGACAACAGGTTCATTACCTTTGCCATCACAAACCTTGTTTAAGGTTGTTTTTTTATGACAAAGTCATGATTTTCCAGGCTACCCTTTGTTTATGAATTGTATACCGCAACCAACACCTTGGAATGAAATAAAAATTTTCCGTGTCTATTGTGGATACTATGAGTAAGGTGCAAATCAATCAGCCGGAGTAATGATTCCATTGCTATATTTTGATTCTTTCAAGCAAAGCAATCATCTTTACTACAAGCCTGAAAACATGGGTTGATCCAAATTTTGATTGAGCTGGTTTGCGTTCAAAATAATGTCAGATTTTCGGTACAGGAAATTCAACCCGAAGCTCGACTCGATCCAGACTGACGGAAATATTTTCATATTACATTCTACATATAAGTTTCAAATCTGGTTCAACAAACTGATATATGAATAAATTAGAACAAGTTTGGTTCTTAAGTTCTATATAAAACAGATTGAGTTCAAACTTGAAACTCAAATCTGTCTAGAATTCTGAATCAGGGATCCGTGAAGATGCAGAAATGTCATTGACAGAAGTAAAAGATGTCCTACTACTTCCCTTTGACAAGATGGTTTTAAAGGGTTACATACACTGCATTTTCGACGACTCGTCACGAGGAAGAAGTCAAACTTACCAACTCTGCTACACAAGCAGACCTTTGAATTGTGACAAAGTGAACGGACCTTGGAAGCAGGGCAATTGACAAAAGTGCCAGGCTTTCTTTCTGGAAGAAGGGTTGTTTTGTGTTTTTCACAATGAATTTGTCTTCTTTGTCATAGAAAGGAGAGACACAGACAACTCCACGGCTAAGGTGGTGGCAATTTAGTTGAACTCAAATTAGTTCAAGTTCATAATTAAATTTAATCCAAGTTCGATCGAGTTGAGTTAATAAAAATTTGGACTTAGAAGGCTTCAAGGTCAGGCCATAACACACTATATATCTTTATCTGTCAGGCAATAACACTTGTACATCCATACGAAGAAACGTTCACCAAGAGCATGTGCAAAACGAATACATAATGCCAATGGAACTGCCTATCATTTTTCTCTTATACAAGAAGAAATTCCATCTTCTAACTTAAAAATCTATTCACAATCACCTTCTTAATCTATGCACCATACACCGTTGTTATCCATTCATCTTTGGTTGTGCATTTCAGTTAAAATGGTTTGCTTCACCCCATAGAGAAGGATCAGCAACTCATTCCTTCGAAACAGCTGGAATTTGCAGATTCTTTTGGTTCCAGATGATGTTCTCTAACTTGGCACAGAAGCTCTTGTAGAACTGAAAAGGAAAGAACACGAAAATGATTCTTCAGATGCTAATATGTTCTTCACCAAGTAGAAACTTGTAAACCAGAAATCAAATGAAAAAGAATTAATGGATGAAACATTTGCATTGTATGCAAGTGGACAACAAAAAGTGGTGATCAAATA
>JAOSBP010000205.1:327144-340058 GCA_027563825.1 Erythroxylum mucronatum
TAGATATATTAAAATTCATGATTAAAGAAAATGAAGAAGAGAGTTGCCTTCCATGAATGAACTACTAAAGAATTTGTCAGATGGGACAAGTTAGGCAAACACATTAACCAAAGTCCAGAACCTATGTACTTTTATAAGTCTTGAAAACAGTGGCAAGTTATGAGAAACTGATTATAAAGTTCCCATTCACTAACAGAGTGTATACCTCAGGCGCAACATAATTTGGGGTTCCACAAATGGTATGAAGAAGTTCAACCCCCTGCACACAAAATAGAAGCAAACACCTTAGAGAAATCAAGAGACTACAAGAGATGGACAGATGAGAGGCCAAATAATCACCAACAAAATCTACTTATAGAAGTAGCATATAACATACATGTGCACATTATATATGCAAGGATATATGTGTGATTTAGAACTTGACATCGACTTAATTTAATGGAACAATACACTCTTACTTGCTGGGGTAATGCACTCAGTCCGAAATCAGAAACCTTCAGGTTTCCATTAGAGTCAAGTAGAAGATTTTCAGGCTACAAGAAAGTATATTAAGTCATGATCCGAGCATCAAATCATGTGATCAAGGAAGTAAGTTAAGAGTTAAACATAATTGTTTACCTTCAGATCTCTGTGGTACACGCCCTTACTATGACAATGTGAAACTGCATCAATAAGCTGTTGAAAGTACTTCCTTGCTTCATTTTCTGGCAATCTTCCATGGTGAACCTGTAAAATGAAATCAAGTCAGGAAAAAGTGCCAATTACCATTGCTTAAGGAGTAGAAAATTGGATACAAGAAAAAAGCAAAATGATGACCATGCAATGGTTTATTCTAGTCCCTTGAAAAAACTGCTACAGACCAGAAGATACAAGAAACTTACAATTCTATCGAAAAGTTCGCCACCAGTAACAAACTCAAGAACAATATATATCTTGGTAGGGCTTGACAGAACCTGTAAATTAAACCAGGATGAAAGGAAAATAAAAAGATATATATCAACATCAATGCTAGATAAACAAAAGAGGGCAATAAAGAACCCACTAAACTGAATCTTTTCAAGTCATGAGCTGCATAATGAACATTGAAAAGAGTACCTCATGAAGTCTAACTATGTTAGGATGTCGAACAATCTTCATGATGGATATCTCTCTTTTTATCTGGAATCCAGAGTTAGCCATATCATTCACAGAAAGACACCATGAATCAACCATCCATGAACTTGTACACAGAAGCATAAATGTACCTGATCGACCATTTTGTGTTTGAGAATGGTACTTTTGGCCAGAACTTTGATGGCCACACTCCCTCTTGTCTCAGAGTTCTTGGCAAACTTAACCTTCGCAAATGTCCCTTCGCCGATGGTACGGCCCACTTCATACTTACCGACCCTTCTCGTCACCTTTTCCATTATTCTTTTAGGTTCATTGCTCGCTTTCCCTCTAGTCTCAGTGTTCTACAAATGTCCCTTCAGAATTCCTAAAGAGAGAAAATTTTCAAATTCTGAGCTGAAGCAAAATGAAAGTGAAAAAGAAGTGAAATTTAACATAATAAGTGGAAAACCCAAGCAAATCTAGAAATCCCATCAAGAAAAGACATTAAATTTCCAAACTTTCAAGTCATTCCCTCACAAATTTCTCAAGAATCAAGCAGAAGCCACTAGTTCAGCTAAAAGAAAGCACTGGAGTCCACTTTCCCCGATCAGACAAGAGGTGCAGTCAATATCAGAAAGAAAGTTATGCACATTCCACCAAGAAAATCTTACCAGGAACCTGAAAAACAGTGTGAAGGAACTGAGTAACTTGATCACAGGAGCTCCTGGAAATGAAACTGAGATCAAACAAAAAATGGTAAATAGAGACTAATCAAGACAATTGACTTTTTGTAATTATGTGATCTAACAATAGTGTATTCAGTTGGCTTTATCTTAAACATTTGATCCTGGTACGAGTGGTTCAAAATCTGTTGGATTGGTGACGTGGCGTGTTCCCATGGGTGCCCGAATTGTCCACCCCGTATTTAATTAGGGCTTTCTGGTAAAAACAACGTCCGTAACAGTAACTACTCGACCACGAAAGCCTCGAAAATTTACCGAACACCATCATCTGAACACAGGTCACTTCCGTCGGCGTCAGTGGCGCGAATCCTGAGATGGGTATTATAGAGATTAAGGACCATGGGGGAGAGACTAGGAAAGGAAGAGACAAGTGTCCGGAGAGAAGCTCCGGTGAGACCGTCGCAGGACAAGAGCCAAGTCCGTCACTCTCGGTGGTCTTCCAATTTGGTGGATCCGGTTTACGGTCTTGTCTCCAGTGGCGCCATGTTGTCCTTCTCGACATGGGAGCCAGTCAATGACGATAACAGTAAAAGTTCAGAAAGCGATCTTTTCGATTAATAGTGTTACTGATTAGGGTTTCCTGTTGATGATGCTCGTGAAAGTTTAATTGGGTTGTTAATGGACCTTGTGTTGGGATTTTTTGGACTGTTCTTTTGGATCAGACTAAGTTGAGGACTGAACTGAAGAGGAACAGAGTCCAGGTGGTGAAGATGGAATTCACACTACAAATTTAAGTTCTTTGGTTTTTTTGTTATCTACATTGTCTTGATACCTTCTTTCTGTATTTGGTAGAGCTGATATTGATCGTTTGATGAAGATACTACAATCAAGAGCTGCTGATCTTCCTGATCCTGAGGTTGAGCAGGAACAGAAACATTCAGGTATGACTGTTGGAGACTATAGAACTTGATTGGTAGTGGGATATTCAGGAACATCAAATGCTCAAGTAAAGAAAATTTTGGGTCTGATTGGTGGAAATGAGAGTGGGCCATGGTGGTCTATGAAAATTCAAGGAATCCAATTGAAAAAAGTCTGAAATTTTGAGTGGATCTATTTGGGAATACTCAATCAAACTAAAGTCAACAGTGAGTAGATTAACTAAGAGAATTCCATCATTCATAAATCGACCGATTTTATATGTTGCCGGTGTATGTAGAGTATTATTGTTAGCAACTGACTCTCGTGTGTGTTTGTCTGTGCTACCATGTTCATGTGATCATGTGAAGTCTGCAGCATTTATAATGTTGAAACAAATAATTGAATACTTATTAGAAAACATGATGATGGAAGTGACAAGTTACAAAACTAGATCTATGAAGTTGACATCGGATTCTATATCATGAAGTATCCTATCTCACAATATACATTTTTTCTGTGTTTATTTCACAAGACATTCTGACAGTATGTGTGATTTTGCAGATGCAAGATATTGGCTGTTTTCCAATTGAAATTGCACGGGTTTATATACATACTCATTTATCAGAACTGAAGTTCAACTTTGGATTAGTAAATCAATATGGATAACGTTCAGTCCTATAGGAAAAGATGTTATTTGTTATTGACTGCAAAAGCATATCATCCTCTCTCTCTTTTTTGCTCACGACATTTTTAGGATTGGATCACATGAACCTTTTTGTGATATTCCTGGAGTGGCCAGTGGGTAAGAAGGTTTGTAGAGAGATAAAACTTTACTAAAGATTTCAATGAGATCATGGCCGGAAACGTCTTCCACTAATCTCCATACGCAATCCATGTTGTTGCCATCTTGATTACAGTAAGTACTCATCCCTTCTCAGCTTAGTTAGATATTCATCACCACCTGCCTTTAAACCGCCTACTTTTGCACGTGTTCTCTTATTCTTTTTTCTCTTGAATCCTTGTTCTGAGAATCCTTTTCCAAGCTCCCAAATTTATGATAGAGAACAATTCTTTCTTTCTTAGTAGTTTGGAAGCCTAAACTTGAGCTACCACTTCAATATGTCATTTTTTCTATCAAGTATTATTAACTTCTGACTCAATACTAGTTTAACAATTTCTTTCTGAGATGCTTTAAGGCCACAGCAAAAGGAATTGAATCAAAGTGGAAGGATAGTGGTCCAATCTGGTCAAGGATTTCAACGTTCCAAGACAGAGAGGAAAAGCCAAGTCAAGTTCAAACTCCATTTCTAAAGCATTTGACTTGGAATCTAGTGTGTGTCTGTGTATGAGTGATCTATAGCTCATTTTATGAAGGAAAAAAAAACTACCTGTAACTCAGCTGTTAAAAAGATATAATCTGTGGTTGTAACTAATAATTATGTGGTTGGTGGAGGGAAGTGGGGTGGTGGGGAAAGTGGTCAGAAGTGAAATGACATGGGAAATGAAATGAATGCATTAGACAGACATGACATTGACGTTTCAGATTCTAAGTGTCAGACTTTGTGTGTGCAGCAGATTTTTAGTCCCAACAGCCTCTGTTTTCTCTATAAATATCATATGCTTCAAGAAAAAGATAATAATGATAGAAACATACATACCCCATGAGACACTAGCCAGCTTGAAATATACTACTTTCAGATCCCGAGATCAATGATTTCTCATTTACACTCCTTTCAAAACATCTTTTGTTTATAGTTATTCAGAAACTACGTGAAGGAGTGAATTCCTGCTCGTGATATGCTTGAACTCAAAGCTTTGACCAGATTGATTAACTTATATATGCAGGATCATTCACAACTTGAAGCAACAAATTCCATCTAAGAAGGATCCTATGAGAGATTCTGAAGGTTATATCAGAATTCACTCAACTTTCCATTAAAAATGAAAAAAGCAGCAAGAAAACAGTGTGGTCCAAGTTCAGGCAAGTATCTCGTTGGACTCCACAACCATTAAGAATGGCAGGAGAGGCTTTTGCTTTGTAAGGGAAAGTTAATATTAGCAAGATGAATTCTGTGAAAGTAACAGTAAACTTTGACTTGTACTGCTTTTATTAGTCGAGTGTTTCAATGAAATAAGAAGTTTGAGGCAATTCATGAACTGAGATAGAATTGCACCAGAAATGGTGGTCCATGGAATTCCTTTTTTAAATGGGTCATGGACTCATAGATGATTAAGTGGTAGACAAGCCAAGTCTTTCCTTAGATATCTACTTTGAAAGATAACAACTTTTCACACATATTTCACTTTTATAAAGACAAGAAAGAGAGTAAATAAGATTTCTAATTTTTCATTTAAAGCTACAGGAGCTTTATTCTTCTGCAGCTACCATCCCTACCAAGTAAGGAACCAAGCATCTGGTATTACAGGATCACAATCACAATGTTACTATCTAAATTATTACTGTGATTCTCTGCAATCAAGACCACAATTTTCATAATTGCCCCTACATCATCCACAATTACGCTCCTAAGCATCAAAAATTCAGTCAGAAGAATGTATCCAGACCGTTTAAATAAGAACTGGTTGATATGATTTGTTGAATCAATTCTAAGCATGGTTTATAAACCCTAATTGGTAGTAATCATACCTCAAACAAGCACACACATATACATATATATCCAATGGTTCTAAGCTAAACATCAAAACAAATAAATGCTACATTAGTTTCAGAAAAATAAATATAGAAAGTAAGCAATATAATTGCAAAACTAAGACAAATTTGCCCAAGTTTTTTGATACAAAATGCTTCAAATAAATGCTAAAATGTTCTATCTAGGCTCATATTTTCTATGTATCATTAGTAATAATTAAAGTAATTTAATTCTTGTTGTCTGAACTCAAATTATATATGAATTTAATTGGAATCTCTTCTTGACCTCAGACACAAAGTTGTGATCTTTTTCTTTTATTCTGTGCCTTCCTTAAATTAATCTTTTTGTTGTATTTTCGGAATCTCTTAGGCCCTCGTTATGTTGAAGAAGGAATTGCTTACTATAAAAATGTTCGAAATAAGGCACAACAAGAGCACACCACCGAACATAGAATCAAATGAAAGAGCTTCTTGTCTGGAATATTACTCAGTTCATCAAGCAAGTTGGTTCGAAGCATTGTTACTTGTGAGGAAAAAGGGTACCAATTTCAAGACAAAACAACATTATTCTGACATTAAATGCAACTATTTTCGTTTTTTTTTTACTTCTTAATCTTGTTTACGAATGTAATTAGTGTGGCAACTAGACAGCAACAGACATCCTTTGATACTTGTCTGAGTTCAACATAAAAGTTCACATGTCCATAAATTTACATTCATGTTCATCTTAGAATGAGCATATCCAACCTTTAGCAATGTTTTGGATAATAAATCAATTACCAAATCAGTTAAACACTATTTTAAATTTGATCTTGTATAATGTTTATCAAAGAGCAATCTCTTTGACATCAAGAATTTCTTGTTTCACAAATCGAATACATCAAATTTGATCAATGATTAAGTTTTTGATTAACTTTGATTTTTCAAGTAATCCAACGCCGACTATCTTTGATTCGATTGATTTCATTAGTAACGAAGATTCGGAATAACATACATTGATCAATCAAAGAGATAAGAGTTTTATTGTCCTTACTCATAATTAATCAACTTTTCACTCTCAATTAAAGTTAAAATAACCATAAAAAATTAGTAAAATTGAATGAAATGATGCTAATAACTTATTCAATATTTTGATAGTTAAACTTACTCTTATAGTCTTATTACTCAATAGAATCATAAGGTGGAGAGTTGATGCAAAAATGACACAAAAGCAATGAAGCTCAGTTCAATTTTCAAGTAAACATAACATCTGATACGTTGAAAAAGTAGATAGAATTTTGTTTTTTTCCATGTCCTGAAGAACACAATGAAGAAAGCTTTGTTCACTTGAAGAGCATGAAGTGGTCTTGAGAAACCAAAACCCTCATTTCATTTGTTCAGTATAACAGTCGTCGACATTATAGATGCTTCTCAGATGCCTGCACGAGACACAATGCAATGTCAAAGTTATGAAGTTTTATCATCAGCCTCAAGATCATTTTGGAGTGTACAGAAGGGAATTTCTATATCAGAATCTCCTGTAAATGTGGTTTTGTATGTCCAATGAATGAGTTTTGAAACAAATTCTAACCAAGTTCATATCCTATTTCTTGTTCCTTATCCACTGGAGTACTTACTTACATTGTCGAGTTTAGCTTGGTTGTTGTTCTCCAACATCAATCCGAAGTGAATGTGAGGGAAGTGAGCCCACTAGGAAACGAAAATTTCAAATTTTGATCAACACCCACATAGAATCTTGATATGATATTATGAAAGTTCAATGCTTTTTGAGAAGATGGCAAGAACTATCTCTGTAATTTTCTTCACTCACGTTTTTTGCAGCAGTACTGAATGCTTCTCTGTGACTGATATCAGGATTGTTGACCTTGATCCTCTGAATCTCCTCCCTACATTTCGAATTTCGTATCAATAGTCAATACAGAAGAAAAGAGAAGAAAACCCAAAAGAGAAAACCAAAGTGCATCAAAGTGAAAGAGATTTTAAATTTAAAGAGGATTGGTGCGATCAGTACTTTATGAACTGATTATATGCAGAAGGTACTCGCTGCCTCTTCTCGGGAGCTGAAAATGGAAAATAACAACACATCATGACTTGCATATACGAAATGAGAAAGTACGTACGTAAACGTAAAAAGGCTGGTGGTGCATGTAAACGTGGATATAGAAAGAAGACAAAGAAGTTGCTGAGAGAAGAGACTCACGGCGATTGATAGCCCTTTCTTCAGAGACATGGTTGCCAGAGGGCCGCATTCCAGAGAACTTGCTGCTGCATTTGGATGACGAACCAAGGTGATCAATTCTGTACTCAGGCGAGCTACAGTTAGCTGCCTGAAAAGAAGAAAACAAAAAAACAGAAGATCAATGATGAAAATACGTTGCAAATTGAAGGTTTACATTAGTTTTCAGTAACTATATCAGCCACTACCTGAACTTTAAAGGCCATAACAGAAGATAAGATAAGCTTGTAAGTATTAGGTCCTAAAGGATATAGAATCTACAGAAAGCAGAAATAGGTTTCTTTTTAGTTCTGGTTCAAATGCGGCTACCAGATTTAAGTTCTGAGAATATCCAACAGAGAAATGAGACTGAAACGCTTTGAAAGACTCGATCCCTAACGAAAAAGATCAGATCTTGAGCATGGAGGGCTTGGATTTTCCTCAAAAGAAGCAAGGAACACCAGTTAAGCCCTACATTTTAGAGGCTATATATCTATGAGCAACAACAACCCCCTTGAAATAAGCTGAAACTGTATAGCCAACATCACCTGAACTTCTTGCCATGACAGTGACTGAAATGCGGCTGCCATGTTCACGGACCACAGATTGGTGCAGTGCCCACATCGGACGGTCACGATATCAAACAAGCTGCTGCATGGGACACTCACCTGCAAATTTCATTCAAGGTGTCAAATCCCGTAGATTTCCTCTCCTTCTTGGATCCATAAGCAATAGACTCGTTCAATAGTGAAAAAGTACCAATCTTTACATGTAAAGAGTCCTGTGTTCCTATGTTTAATTACTCACTTCAACCATCTGTTCGACCATGTAACATGTCTAGCGATAGCACCAAAGAAGAAGATAAGGAAATAGATAAACAAGAAACCTTCTTTCTTCTCGTGCAGATAATGATATACATAAAATCTGCAGACTTTTATGGGGAAAGAGTGGGTTATTGTTGAGCTTTATTTATGATTTTTATGTAGGAACAGCCCAAAAGTTGAGAGCTTCCATTAATTTTCATGAGAAAACTAGCTGAAGAAACTTTCTTTCTGTGACTAGAAACCTTCTAGTTGCAGATGATCAGAGATAAGCTAGAGAGAGATGAAAGAGAAAGGAAGGAGTCGTCATCATCAGTTTATCAGCAAATACTTTGTTTTGACGCTCTATTCACGAAAAACAACAGTCTAAACAAGCAAAACAATAAGCCATTTTTTGTAATCTCTCTCTCTCTCTGTCTCTCTCTCGCAGCTATAGAAGACCTTAAGGTCTGACTTCTTCATTGACCGCCAAAAGGAGAAGGAACAGAAAAGTCCAACGATGGATACCTGACTAAAGCTGCCAAGAGAAACAAGAAACCCCAGAAAGAAAATTGGCAGATATCCATATTATATATAGCAGGAGAGCCTAATCAATAGAACCAGTTTTATTTTACAGGCCATAGCTTTTATAATCAGGATCTATAAAACTTGATAGTACTCTAAGAACTCAAGCAGATCCCATCACTGAAGAGATCATAAGATACCGCAAGAACAATATTGCAGAAGTTGCAAGGGATGTAGCAGAGTTGCTCAGGCACAACATCGATGCAGCTGGTCATGTCTTTGAAGCAAGCAAATGAATCCAACCTCAGAAGAAGAAGAAGAAGAAGAAGCAAGTGAAAGAGAGAAAATGAAGAAGCTACTAGCAATATAGCTCTTGCAAATTGCAAAGAACACACACAAAGAATGAAGGACAAAGAAAAGTTTGATATTCTCTCCCGCTCTCTCTCTCTGTCGCTCTCTCTCTCTCACACACACAAGTCTCTCTTTTACTTTGATACGAGGCTATTGGTAGTATTGTATCACAACAGTGTACATGTATGGCCCATTTACATAGAAATTCATCAGAAGAAAAAGAGCTACTTTAAAGTGATAAAGGAAGAGAAACGGTAGTGGTGGTGGTGGAGGGTGAGGAGGAGGAGGAGGAGTCAAGCAGTTAAAGCCAATACCCAACACCCAATTGCCATTACTACCTTAAAAAGCCAATACACAAAGAAAATAACAGTACTGTGTTGAGTGATGATCAGTACTGTCAAAAAAATTACTACTGTAAGAAGAAGGAGAAGATTGGAAGCCAAAAGAAAGCAGACCAACGAGGGTTAGGGTTTTGATGGATACAAAGATAACGTACAGCTCATGGATGTGGAAGCATCTGTACAGGTATGTATGGTGTGTATGACTTCTGAGAAGAGATGAGGCATTTGAATGAGCTTAGGTGGTGTCATTATTTAGGTGAATGTGACCATTCCTCCTATCAAACCCTCCTTCTGCTTCTCTCCAGCGGACGAGGGGGGCGATGAATTCATTTACTTGCATCCTTTTCAGTCATTTTTTAAAAATAAAAAAATAAACCTTTTATGATTATATAAAAAATTTGGAAATTTATTATTTTTTAAAAAATAAATCCCTTATATTATAATTTCAGTTAAACATTTATGATGAGACTAATCTCACGTTACATTATAGTAAATAAACTCTATTCTTGAACTTGAATTGAGCTGATTAAACTCAAATTAAATCAATAATTTAATAAAATTATCAGTTTGAATAGAATATAATTTGTTCGATTTCAGTTTAAAAATTAAATCAGTTTTTAATTTAATAATTTTTCAAAATTTCTCATCTTAAATTTTGATTAAAAAATAACTGGACCGATAAAAAATATTACTTATATTTCTAATTTAGTTTTTAAACTCGAATCGAATTAATTCAATTTGACTCAAACTATTAATTTATTTTTATTGTTTAAATTTATTAGTTTAAATAATTTTAATTTATTCAAATCAGATCTAAGTACTAATTAAGTTATCATATCTTAATTAGTGACATTTAATCAGTTTATGTTGATATTCATATATTCTAAAATTAGATTTTTTAAAAATTCTAAAAATTAATTTTTAAAAATTTTATTAAATTATGAGAATTTCTATTTGTTTTACCTTTTTTATAAAAAAAATTAAGAACAAGAAAGTGCCTCAGTAAAAGAGAAGATGGGTCGTAGTGACTAGGGAAGTCTTCCCGGTCGACTTAGCCAACTTGCATGAGAATGGACGCATCAAAACGCTATTCAGCTTCCGTCCCTTTCCATATCTTCTTGTAATAAATAGCAGTTAGTGTGTTCATATTATTATTATTACTGGTGGCCGAACGAGGAAGAATTTAAGAGTATGTTTGGTTAGTCTCATAATATGTTTGAATAGACGTCGTAAGTCGTAACACTGGGAAGAATTTAAGAATATGTTTGATCGGAGTTAAAGACTTTTAATATAATGGAATGATTTATAATGGTATGAAATATGAATAAATATAATATTAGAAAATTGTTACTCGGGAAGAATGGAAGGGTTCATAATGTAAATTAGTGAAATGTTGTTTAGATAAAGTGTTTATAATGTAATATAATGTAAAGTTGATTATCATTTTACATTCCATCATAAACCCCCCAAATCGGAGGTTTTTAATTTTTACTGTTTAGGATGGAATGAGATGTAATATGATACTCTTCTCTTCTATCTCATTCCATTATAAACTCTAATCCCAAACAATGGAATAATATTACATTTCATCTCATTCCATTAATAAACTTCTGACCAAACATAGCCTAAGATAACTGGTCTAAATTATTAGGAGAAATAAATGTGAAATCTCATATATCTTTATAAATTTAAAGAAAATTAATTATTTTCAAATATATAATTCTCTCGTAACCATTAAGGAATAACCAATGTTTTAAAAACCGGACCGGACATTAAACCGGTCGAAAGAAAGGTTTAAGGTTTAGAGGTTTAACCGGTAGTGAAACGCTATAAAATCGGTATATAATAAATAAGAAGTAAAACTTATAAAAATAAGTAAAAATAAAATATTTTATTGAAATAAAAATACACCAATGCCTATCATTATATAATAATATAAGCCTAACATAAATATTAAAATAACAATAAAAATCAAAATTGTATTTCTGAAGAAGGTTGTGTCTTATTATCGTCAAAAGTTCCAAATTCTCCAACGTTATTTAAATATTCGTAAACTACGCTTTCATTTAAAGTATTTGCATCACCTTCTTCTACTGCATTCAAATGATGAAGGTTTTACTAGTGGTGTTACTGGCGGCAAGTGGGGAAGCATCTTACCATCGTGCTTCGTAGGCGTGCTCATGGGTGTTTCAATAGTACTGTAGTTCCTTTGATGTATCGGCCTCTTCTATCTCATTATTTCCCAATTCTTATCACTTTGAAGGTTATCTTTTAATAGAAAATTTTGACTTAAATTTATTGAAATTTAGTTCCATCTTACAATGAAGTAGGAACACAAAGGTCCTCGTATATATGAACATGGTGGCAACTAGCAATGAAGATAACCGAACAATGAAGATCCTGCAACTTTAGACATGAACAAGGACTTAAAACTGGACAGGTCCGTCCGATCTGACCGAAAAAGGTTAAACCGGTCAGTTTTTATGAAAAGAGATTATTAGGTGAAACCGAAACAGACCAATGACCGGTTCAGACTTTTTTTGGTTAGACCGGACAATCCGGTCTGATTTTTAAAACATTGCATTTTTCATAAGATCATCAAATAAAATTTAATGTCAGGATTTTTAAAAAGAATTATTATTTTCAATTACCGATCGAATACAAAAGACTGTCGCAAAAAACACTATATTTACTGAAGGAATACCATAAACTGTCAGGAAATTTTTTATGGTATTTACCGACCGTTCTTCTTCTTTCAACGGTAATATTAAAACATTTGCGATTATCTTAATGACGGTTTACCGACGGTTACATCTGTTCGTTGGAATACTTTATCGACGGAAGGGCACAAAATTTTCGTCGTTAAAATTACCTATGGCCGTGTTAACGACGCTTATGTCCGTCGTTTTATTCCGTTGGTAATTATTATTATCGACAGAATTCTCCCATTTACCATCGGTAAACCCCAGATTTCTTGTAGTGCATGTAGCTTAAAAAAATCTTTTAAAATTGTCGTCATCTTTAAAATTTTCTAAAAAAATCCTTCTACTTTTTAGTTTGTTTAGAAAAATCTTTTCTATTAAACTTTGTTTAAAAAATAACGATGAAACATGAGCAGTATGAAAATCATATATAGAATAATCAAATATTACTAATATGGTACCCCAACTTAGATCTTAAACTCAACTCGAACTAATCAAATTTGACTTTAATTAATAATTTAAAATAATTATAATAAATTATTAGTTTCAGTCATATTTGATTGGTTTGGTTCAATTTTAAGAGTTGAATTAAATTGTTATGCAAACAATATTTGATTAGTACAAATGTGATGTTCAT
>JAOSBP010000205.1:340158-384382 GCA_027563825.1 Erythroxylum mucronatum
AACCAAGACAAAAATGTGACATGATTATACACAAAAATTGTGATCTTAGATGCGCGTGAAGCAAGACTAGAAATATGGCCCATACCACCAATATCTTTTAAAATAAGATTTATACAATGAGCAATACATGGAGACCAATAAATATGCCCATATTTTGATTGAAATAAGTACCCAGATGATACATAATTTGCTGCATTATATGTAACAAAATGCACAATATTCTTTGGTCCAACCCACTCAACAATTTTAGAGAATAATTCAGATAAAGCATTAGCACTTTTACCCATGTCAGAAGCGCCAACAGACTTGATAAAATTTGTTCTAATATTACAATAAACCAAGAAATTAATCAAGGTTCTTTGTCTTTGATCAGTCCACCCATCTTTCATAATAGTGCATCCTGTTGATTCCCAGCTAGATTTATATGTATCCACAATTAACTGACATTCCCTTTTTAAATCTTGAAGCAAAGGCACACGCAACTCATAATAAGATGGTACCTTAAATCCTGAACATATTGTTGTTGTAGCATCAATTGCTTCTTGAAAATTTGGTGAATTTAAAGCATTTAAAGGAATATATGAATGATAGAACTAGCTAGCCCATACTCTTTTACATCGTAAAACAACATCCTTATCAACCATAAAACTTTTTAGACTAAGTTGAGAACTAGGAGTAGTTCCTGGAGAAAAAAATAAGAATCTATGTCAATAGTAGCTTTTCTTTTTCCTTTATCTAAAACTTGTGGTGTTTCATCATTGCCAAAAGATATATCATGAGCCTCTTTATTTTTCTTTTTTCTTTTTTCTTTTTTACTTATTGCTGCAAATATTTTCCAATCATATCACATACATCAATTGGTACTTTTTTTTCAAAAAGCAATATTACCCTTAACACCAACAATATGTTCTTTCATTCTAAAAATTTCTCCCCCTTTAAATATTGTATCACAAAACATATAGTTATATTGGATATTTCCATTAGATGCTTGAGAAGAAGGAAAATAATTCTATGCTGGATCGGACTTACCACAAGTAGAGGATGGTTCCATATTCTTCATTATGATTTAACCTAAAAAGTATTAAAAAATAATTGGGTATACTATTGTCAGGGAAAAAGTTTACAACTTACTTAATTCTCATTATCAATTGTAACAAAGAAGACGAACAATAGCAAAATGGATACATAAAAGACCAACAAATATTACTCACTTATTAAACTTTGCTCCAGCAATTGCTGCACTTTAAATAGCCTAACTAAAATATTGCTAGTTTTCAATTTTGGTGCTTTAGATCAACAAATTGAATAGTTGAAAGAGTATATATAACTCAACTATCAAATCCAGAAATTGATACAGAATAGAGTTCTAAATATTACAGAAATTGATATGAAATAGAGTTGTAAATGTTACAGAAATTGATATAAAATAGAGTTCTAAATGTTACAAAAATTGATATGAAATAGAGTTCTAAATGTTACAGAAATTGATATGAAATAGAGTTCTAAATATTACAAAACTTATCACTACCAAAAATTAATATGAAATAAAGTTCTAAATATTCCAGAAATTGATATGAAATAGAATTCTAAATGTTACAGAAATTGATATGAAATAGAGTTTTAAATGTTACACAAATTGAAACCTTGTGAAAATCTGTAGTTCTGTACAATGACAAACCGGCTGGACCGGTTTGACAAAAAACTGGACGGATGGTTCAAATTATTTACTTCCAGTTTCAACGGAATTTGTCGTTGATGAAGAAATCACTCAAGACCAACAAAGTTTCCTATCATCGCTTCCACGGATAATTAGGGAAGTTTTGCGTGTAAGTCAACTTTGCCTGTTCTTTTAACGTGGGATAAAATATGAAGTTCGTGAGTAGTGGATGATTCGCTGAGAATGTTCAGATATTTTTTCCTTCACTTCGTATTTTATTCCGTGATCATTAATTTTTCCTCCTCTTTAGAACCCAACTTGGACAACAACTTAGACAATACGAATACGTGAGTGGGAAAAAGGCAATTCCAAGATTTTCTCGGAAACTTCAAATATTTCCATTTATTTTAAAGGTTAGAATTTACGCACAAATAAAATGTTTTGAATTTCTCAAAGTGAATTTTCAATAATAGCTTTATTTAGAAGAGATGTACGTTGGGCTACATAATCTGCTTTCGAGAAACAAGCTTTCAAAGCTAAAAGTGAATAAAAACACGATAGACCGAGTTTGTTGCGTATTATCAAGGTTTTAAAAACCAGATTGGGCCGTCTGGTCCTACTGAAAAAAGTTTGAACCTGCCAGCTTTTATACATGAAGTTATTAGGTGAAACTGAACTGGACCACTGATCAATTCAAATTTTTTTCAATCGGACTGGACGATCCGATCTAGTTTTTAAAACCTTGGGAATAACTCAAGTATTTCTCAAGATTTGGGTTAATCTAAGGAAGATTTTAAGGTAAATTATTAGATAATATATCAAAAAAGAGATATAAAAAGTTTTATCAATTTAAATTATTATTAGACCAATATGAACTTAAAGCGATATATTTAAAATCTAATAAATATATATTGGATGAGATAACAAATTAACCGGGGCTTAACTTTTTAAGATTTTTTAAATTTAATGTCAAAATTTTAAAAATTTCTAATTTAGTGATTAATCTTTTCAAATGTGTATCAATCAAGTCATAGCGTTGTTTTTATTGATGTGATATGAGTCACATATATGTTTATCTATTGACTATATCAACAAAAATATTTTTTTGGCTTGATTTATACAAAATTTGAAATATTAGTTATTAAATTAAAATTTTCAGAAAGTTTGATTCTAAATTATAAAAATTAAACACTTTTTTTATATTATTTTATGTTTACATTAGATTTATTTTTGAGAGGCATTTGCAGAAATTATAATCTACATAATTTTGGACCCTATCAAATAATTGTGACTAGTGTGTAGTGATGGTACTGTGAAATTGAACAACGCATTGAGTAAGTACAATGCCTAGCTGTTGATGCAAAATACACTGACCAGTGACCACAAGCACATCAAAGGTTAGTGGCATTTCCACTTCAAGAGTTGGTGGCAGAAGCACCAGCACAAGTTCATGATCTATATAACTCTGTCCATTTTCTACAAATTTTGAAAAGGAAAAAAAAAATCTAAGACATTACAGCATTCCTCCAGACCACACATGTGTTTGGAGCTTCAAAAAAGATGTTTCAGGTAAAAGGAAAGTCTTGAAGATGTAAGGTTGTTTCTTTACTAGTTCATTTTGAGTCAGAGGAAAGAACATGTGAAAGTTATTTACAATGACATTTTAGCATTACAGAGCATAACAATGAGCTTGGTTTAAGGTGATGGGTCATGGCTATATACGTGTGTGTGTGTGAATTTATTTGCTTTACAAGCAATTTTCACTAATTTTTTATGATTAAAAATTTGAACTGGTTCGATCGATTCAATTATAAAAATTTTGAACTAGTCAAATTTTTGGTCTAGTTTACATTAATAATTCGTGTTATTAAAAAATCGGTCAGTTAATTATTAATCAATCAATTTTCATATATAAATTAGAATAAACAGATACTTTCTTTAATTAAAGATTAAATTGTTTAGTGAATAATGATAATTTTCTTCTTCAATTATATTTTAATTTTTCAATTTTGTTCGATCTTTACTGTATACCGATTTTATGACGGTCTAATACTAACTGAATATTTAATTCTTAATCTTCTTACTTATCGGTTTATTTAGCTAAACTTTAATTGTCGATATATCTGACCGTTTTATTTAGCTAAAATATGAGTATAAATTTTGCTAACTTACTTAAATAAGCCTAAACACCTAACATAATGAAAACTTAATAGTATGAGAAGAAGAAAAGAAGATAAGAAGTTCAATGAGAAACTCTAACAAGCTATTTCTGGGCTCAGATCTTCTGTTCGAGTTATGATATTTTAATCATATTTTATTATATTTTATCTTTATATAAATAAAATTTAATTGAAAGCAGAGTTGAAACAGAAGATTACAGAGAATATTTGATGTATTCACTTCCTTATCATATAATTTGGGTGCTCTGTCTGTTTCTCTTATGTCCTACAAGACAGCTTTTTTCTTTCCCCAACACACAAAAAACACACAGACACTAAATCATGGAATCCAACTATTCACCAACAGCCCAACAGCAGCAGTACTGTGATGTGGAGCCTTTTATTGAACTTGTTTCTTGGTATTAGAACAAAACTGAAAAGAAAAACCCAGTTTGAACAATTTGTGTTTTTTCAACAAATTAAAGAAAAATCTGAATCTTTATCTGATTTTATATACCAGCTTATGAAAAAGCAGTGGTCTTGAAGCTCAGGCAAGTAATGCATGTGTCATTAATGGAGAACTATCTTGAGAGGTACGAAGATGACCTTTTCAGGGATGGTGCAGAAAGCACTACCCACGGCCAAAACCTAGCTAGAGTAACAGATCCTCCATTAATATTGCTCAAAAAAGACTTCTCTTTTCAGCCCCAGGTTTTAACTTCTTCCAAAGCTCGTAACTTGAAGGAATCTTTGTCGCTTTGAGACTGTCATGATCATGATCATCAACTATCCTTTTTTCTTTTCTTTTTCCTCATTACTCTTGTATTGTTGGACAGGCCAGCGGATAAGGCAAATTTTTTTTTTTTTTACTTCATCCGAGATCTATAAAATATTGAAAACGGCGTTGTTGATATAATATACATTTTCTTTCTTTTCCATGATTAGCTTCCAACAGCAATGTCTGCTTCTGGTTCTGGGACTCTTTACACACTGATAAAAGGAGCTAACAAGTTACTTATGGGTCTCTCCATCTTTCTTCCTGGACCATCAACAAACTTTAAGAGGTGTTAAATGTTAAGAGTGTTGAACTACAAGAAAGTGAGAAATACAAGAGAAGCATGAAACATGTTAAAGGAAAAGAAAAGACTTGACGGTGTTTTGACCTGAAATCTATACAAATAAGAGAACAGGAAAAAGACCACTTTCGCATGAGGTCACATCACCGACAGTGAACCTGGGAACAATCTAAGCCGTTATTGCCTTGTCCCAAACCCAGACAAGTGTCATCCAGAGACAGAACTTTCCTACGTAAGTCGAATTGAACGCGTGTGTGAGCTTGTGTGTCTGTTCCAGTCTCCTACAAGAAAAAAAAAAGTAATTAATGCAATAAATGTGCAGAGAATTAAAAAAGTTTTTTTTTGGGTTTTGTTTGGGCATTTTCCATTTTTAAAAAAAGAAAAACAAGGTAAAGCATCAATCTTTGCGTATTTGCATAATCAAAATTCAAAAGTATCTCTCTTTCTCTTTTAAAGCTTGTTTCTTTTGTGTTTTCTCTCTGGGGATTTTCCATTTTCTAACCCAATTGGATAATAGAACGGATAAAGCACCAATCTTTTGCATATTTGCATAATTAAAAGTATGTCTCTTTCGTCCCCTTCTATCAATTTAGCTATATGGGTTCACTTGAGTTGATTTTTGTTTGTATAATTGTATATATAATTTGATGTGTGTAGATTTCGTTTAAGATTGCTTGGAATTGTTAGGTGAAAATGGCGAGCTCAGTGGAGGCCTCGGCGAAAGAGGAGGCTTTCTCTGTTGACCTCTCTGCTCCTCCTGGATGGAAGAAGAAGGTTTTCATTTTTCCCTATGTTTCCATTTCTTTTTTCATTTTCTGCTCACAAAGTCGCTTCTTTTTTCTTTTTTGCTTCAACTTTCCTGAAATTCGATTGCTATTGCTTCTAGGGTTTGGTTGTATAGCTTTGAATTATGGGTTTCTGTGGTGAAATTTAACAGTTTTGCATTGTAGGGCTTTGTGGGCATTCTTCTTTTTAATTAAATTTTGCTTTTGCAAGCTGGAATTTGTTTGTGAGATTTTTCAGGTCTTCCCTTTTCCAGAGCTCATGAAAGTACAGTTATACGATTTGTCTTTTCCTGTTTTTCTTCTCTTTCCATTGATGTCGTGCCCTTATCCTTCAATTTCCTTTCCAAGTTCCACCTGTGGGAGATTAGCTTGTCTATGTTATGGAAATGTCTAATGCGAGCTTTGACTGGATTGGAGACCAATTATGAGTTATATGATGGCTTCTACTTGTTCTAGTTACTAGTCCAAGTCAAGCTGATTACCTCTTTAATAAAAAGTTCTCATAGTATTTTTTGGAAGTTTAGGAACCTGAGTTGATGTTTAGAATCGGAAAGCTGTGAATGTGATTGTTGATGATCTTGTAAGAAAGAAGATTAATCCGTTTTGTTCGTGCTAATATCTGCATGGTTGTGCATTTTCTGTGGAAGATCAAAAACGGAAGGGCACATGCTCTCTACTAATATATAACAAATTTGATGCAAGTCCTATCAAAAACCTTCAGATGAGGGACTTTTGATGGATAGAATTTAATATCTTGCTCAATTTTGTTGGCTTACTGATAAGGCATTGGTTTTTCGCATGAATCTTGCTGATGGTAGCTCAGAATGCAAGTTAGTTTGAATGCATTCAGCTACTTTTTGAAGGCTGAGGTAATTTCCAGGCAGTAACATTCTCATCTTCTCTACATTTTAATTGCCAAATGTCACTTCATAGAATCAACTTATCTAAGAAGTTGAGTTTGAGTTTCATCTTTTCTCTAGCATACTTATCCAGGAACTAGTCTTAGGTGTAGGACTGCTAATGTGAGCTTCAATTTAGCCTTCGTCACGTTTATCTTCAAAACATTTTCTAATTACGATTTAGCTTTGCGACCATTTATGGCTTAGGTTCATTGTTTGCTATGGCTCCATGTAGATTGATTCGTTTGATATCAGGACTGAGCATTTTGAAAGAAATTTTCATGTAGCTGAAGTTACTCGAAGAGGGCTTCTTTAACAGCTTAAGAACTTAGTATGCACTTAAGTGCATTTTGAAGACTGCTGAAATTACTGGAAAAGGGTCTTTTTAACATCTTAAGAACTTAGTAAATGCACTTGAGTGCATTTTGAAGATTTTATCTCCGTACACAAAATCATTGCCTCGCCTTAGTCATTAATTATTATGTTCCTGTGCAACTTGAACTTGCTTTGGTTTGTGCATTTTCTCAATTAATTGAACTTTTTGTTCGAATTGTTCTTGGTTAACTTAATGACTCGGACTTGGGCTATGACAATCCTCGTCTATTTTTGTGCTTTGCTGAATTCTTGGAATGATTGGCTGTAGTTGTTTCAAACTATAAAGTCCAACGACAGCCAGCTTTTCTATTGATTTTTTGGCTCTCTGTACCTGCTAAGTTAACCTTTCATGTTCTCGTTCATACTCAGTTCTTGCCCAGTAAAGGTGGTGCTTGTAAGAAAAGTGATGTAGTATTCACCTCCCCAACAGGGGAGGAGATCACCACCAGAAGACAGTTGGATCAGTATCTGAAGGCCCATCCTGGCGGGCCAGCAGCATCTGAGTTCGATTGGGGTACTGGGGAGACACCAAGGCGATCTGCAAGGATTAGTGAAAAGTTAAAGTCGACTCCACCACCAGAAAGCGAACGCCCCAAGAAACGAAGCAGGAAATCATCAGGTTCCAAAAAGGAGAACAAAGAAACAGGAACTGCTCCAGAAATGACCAAGGAGAAAATGGACGTTCAGAAGAAGGAAGATGGAAAAACTGCAAAAGATGATGTAGAGGCAGAAAAGGATGTTCAGAAAGAAAACCAAGATGATATCAAAGATGAAACTCATGATACTGGTACTAAAACAGGAGATGTCATTTTATCTAAAGAACCTGAAGATGCAATTGTTGAAGCAGAGCCTGAAAGCAAGGAAGGGAATGCTAATGAATCTGGGGCATCTCAAAATGAGAAAGTTAAAGTAGAGGATGCAGAAGGAAAGAATGAGCTACCAAAGACTGAAGCTGGCGATCAGCAAAAGGTTGATGTAACCATTGACGAGTTGGAAAACAGAGAAACCGAGACAGACAACAAAGAGAAACGCGATACTACCACTTCTGTAGGGCAGATGAAGGCTAAAGAATCAGTGAATGCTGATGATAAGAAGCCTGGCTGTAAAGTTACCGCTGTGGTAAATGAGGTTGAACAAGAAATGGTTGACAATTGCAGCAATTGTGATCCCAGCAAAGTCTCTTAAATTAGTAACAGCAATTGAAGTGGTTGGATTCAGGCCTCTTTCTGACATATTAGGCTTTCTAGTCGTATGAATGACTGTAGCTTTGATGTGGTAATGAATAGTTATCTGATATTTCATTCAAGGTTGTTTAAATAGTTACAGGTTAGTTAAGTGTTTGACTTAGCTGCAATTGATTGCTAAACTTGTAGGGTGATAATCATCATAGCATCATGGCATCAAATACTGATGATGGTTCATTTCTAATGTGTATGTAATATGTAATAAGTTGCTGCCGGTGGGAATGGAATAAATGTTCGTCGAGCTCCTCTAGTTCATGATGTTCAGAGTGCCTGATCTTCTTAAACAATGCCACTTGTTAAGAAATGCTTGTCATTTGGACCTCTTGCTTGGCACGAGTGTGCAAAGAGCTACACTTGTAAATGCAAATGGATGTACACTTTTGAAGTAATAAATTTTGAATCAAAGAACTTGAAATAAATGGAAGTCTCTCAACAAAACTAAACTTGCAAAAAGAATATCCTAATCCAGAAATCATTCTCAAAGCCCTTTTAGCTCTGCAACCAGTCCTGTCAAAGTTGTCCATTTCTCAAATGCGGTAGCTGATGACACAAAGGCAGTTTTGGAGGATTCAATGTCATTGCGAGTAACTGCAAGCGAAATAATTCAGTCATCAGTGGTTGATTCTAGCATAACATATGACAGTTTCCAAACCTATAAGGAAATCCCAGAAACCAAAGTAGTAATACGAACATGGTGAGAAAAAGATTGATCACCTGATGAAATTAATGAAGCTAGTGAGGAGTTGAAGTTATCGACTTCAGTTTTCTCTTCAGCACTAGAGGTCAGCTGTTAAGGAAACAATATAAAAGCAATCAGATTATCAAACACCCGTCAATATGAAAGTTGAGGAAAGGAAATCTTAGAAACAAGATTGCATTTTTTAATGATTATCTGCTAGTCTCAGTTGCTATCTTTGGCTATGCAGCGTCCATAGTTCTTGATTGAAGCTGTATTCTTATGATTGAAGAACTCATGTATTACCTTGGTGAACGCTAAATTAGCCTTTTGGACCCAATCTGTTTCAGTACTTGCCCCAAGAACAGAACCAGCTGCAGATAGATCATTGTTTTCTATTGCTTGACCAACTTTGCTAAGCTTGTACACAAGATCCTGCAAATATCCTGCAACAGATCATTTAACTGCAAAAGTTCAGAGATGAATGCAGAAGGAAGACTGTAGCAAGCATATGAACTCTGACAAGTGCTAGACTACTAGCTATGCTTAGCTAAGTTCCTTCCTTTACTAAAAGTTCTATAATTGATAAATCAAAATTCTGAGAAGAAGTAGGATTAGTGAATTACCAGATCATTCACTAACAATATCTAAACACTAGTTCAGATCATTTCAACATATACCCAAGATGGGGATCCAACCAACTCTAGAAGTACGGGCACATCATCAAACACAAGAAGAACTTTAGCACAACAAGACATGGAGTCGTTCAAAGTATGCAACAAAACTAACCCCTTTCCTTTTGGGACGAACTAATGACTCCTTGTTTCTCAATCCTCTTTTTTCTGTCCTTTTTCACCTTCTCCAACAACTCTATATCATCTTCAGCTTCTAGCACAGCTTTGGCTCTGGAATCGCCATCCCTGACCAATGGAAAGGCAATGGTGGTGATGAAGCAAAGGGAGAATTTTCTTCTGGTTGCTACTAAGGAGGGTGATGCAGACTCACAAACAGCTTTGCACATAGCCAATGGTCTCCTGGCATTGAGTTTTGGTGTGTAGAGTGAAACTTTTGTTGCTGCTGAAGAAAAAGAAGCTGGTGTTGAAGAGGATAAATTGGTGGAGAGTAAGGAGTTTGCAGTTGAGACAAATGGGGTGGTCATTTCTTGATCTTAGAGTCCTCTTTCCTCTTCGTTTTTCTGGTATTTTTGGTGGGAAAAAAGATCAGAAGTATCCATAGCTTGGAAGTTTTTCTTTTCTTCTATTCTTTTTCTTTTCTTAAGAGGATAAGGTTGCTGTCTTCTGCAATCTGATCCAGTCATTATCCAAATGCTTATGGGCATTCCTGTCATCTTCTAACCCCCTAAAACTGATTTTTACCATTGTAAATAGTTTCAATTACTTCTGTTTCTCCTTACAAATTCGTTTGTGCTCTTACTCCTAGAATCAAAGGTATATAATTTTCATTAACTGCAGAGTTCATGTGAGATCCAAGTCTTCTTCTTTTCAGTTGTGAAAGTTGCAGAAGATGTAATCACAAACTTTTACTGATCAAAATTAAATCATGCATTTTCTATAAAACAAATGTCACGATTCTTCTACGAAATTATCGAGCAGTAAAGTCCTAGAATCTTTACTTAATCTAGTTGACAACCCATTATAGCTTTATGGATTGAAGAACCATGAAAGTGAAAGTTGATTCCTTTATGTTGGTTTTCATAACAGATGGCCAACAAAAGCACATCCTAGTCAAGTTCCACTTTCTTCAGTGAACCATTTCAGTCCAGTAACCAGAGTTCACGTTAAAATGATGAGACACTTGGCAAAAGTAAGAAATATCTTTTGAAGCTCCTACTGACTAAAGGTTATTCATTTAACCACGCGCAAATTAGTGTTTGATTGTTTTTGACAGTATGTGTGTTTGTGTCCCTTTCTCGGGCGCGTGTAACGAATAAATCCTTGTATAGGTAGGAAAGCAACCGACCAAGCAGGAGAACGAATAGATATGTGAACAACGTAAGGTAGATCACAAATTCGAAAAGTTCTCAATGTTTCAAAATTTTCAATGAAACATTGAAAACGAATTGCCACTGGACTCACTACCGTAAACGACTTGCCAAAACAATACTTGCGCTTTTGTTCTCCAATCTTCTTTTCCGCGTAGACCCAAAAATCATTTCGGAAGTTTAGTTGTGAGGTTGAAAGGTTTGAGCTCGGTTTCGAGTTTACATCTTGGCGAGAGGTGGAGTCGTGGAGAAATAAAAAGATATAAGCTAGTTGATGGGTGACGTTAAAGGTGTGATCTTTATATCGTTCTAAAAAGATAAAAGCTAGTTGATGGGTGAGAAGTTAAAGACGTGATCTTTATATCGTTCTTTGAGTAGGTTTAGAAGGTAAATAAGGAATCCTTTTTTGTGTGTGATAACCTGTAGAAGAAGAAGAAGAGTTCGCGTTACGTCCTAGAATCAGTCACTGGTGATTCTGGTCTTATTAAAACAATGAAAAGTCATCATACGTCACTGTTGCTATTCCTGCTCTTCTTTGATCGTCTTGGTACTTTCTTCTTCACTTGTTATTCTTCTTTTTTACTTAGATTCTGCTTATTGGATTGGTAAGCATGTGTTGTAGTGTGTTCTCTTTGGTGCTATGTATCTTACTCTGGTTGATCCCGTACTGTGATAAATCAGATGGAATTTTGATCAATACCTATGTTTCTAATATCTGTGCTTCTTCTTACAATCGAGGTTTTGTTTCTTATTGGGGATTCTAGTGGTTTTCTCGGTGTTCTATGTGGTTGTTTCCTGCTTTTCCTGGAAATAAGTGGATTCCTTGGCTGAACAAACTTGTTTGGTTTTTATGTCAATAACTAGTTGAACTGTTAATGCCATACGCACCTCCTTATCCAAGAACGAATTCACTGTTTCAGAATCTGTTTCTTTTCTTTGGTGGTTCAAGATTGTTAGTCTCTCTTCCAATATGTGGCTAAATTCTCATATATACAGGACATATTGATTGGTTCCTCTGTTAATTTGCGATGTGTTAAGCTCCTATAAGGGATTAATTTGCTGATGGTATCTTCTCTTTTATTCTTCCGATCCTGTGCAGCCCCTCTATCAGCCCAAGCATTCACTGGAACTTATGGAATAAATTATGGACGAATTGCAGATAACATCCCGTCACCTGATGAAGTTGTGAAACTTCTGAGGGCAGGAAAAATAAGGAATGTCCGGATATATGATGCTGATCATAGTGTTCTCAAGGCATTTAGCGGGACTGGACTGCGACTCGTGGTTGGACTTCCGAACGGATATTTGAAAGACATGAGTAATAATGCAAGCAATGCTATGAGTTGGGTTACAGAGAATGTGCAGGCATTCCTTCCCAATACCAGTATTTGTGGGATTGCTGTGGGGAATGAAGTTTTAGGAGGAAGTAATTATGAACTCTGGGGGGTGCTTTTAGATGCAATGAAAAATGTTTACAGTGCCTTGACTAAGCTTCATTTAGCTGATGCAGTTCAGATTACCACAGCACATTCACAAGCCGTTTTTGCTAATTCCTACCCCCCTTCTTCTTGTGTATTTAAAGACAATGTTGTTCAATTCATGAAGCCTTTATTGGAGTTCTTTCAACAAATTGGTTCTCCTTTCTGTTTAAATGCTTATCCATTCCTGGCCTACATGAGTGATCCAGAGAATATTGATATTAATTATGCTCTATTCCAGAAAACTCAGGGGATTTATGA
This sequence comes from Erythroxylum mucronatum, assembly GCA_027563825.1. Taxonomy (NCBI): domain Eukaryota; kingdom Viridiplantae; phylum Streptophyta; class Magnoliopsida; order Malpighiales; family Erythroxylaceae; genus Erythroxylum; species Erythroxylum mucronatum. Next base: position 352,771 of record JAOSBP010000205.1, read on the forward strand.
TCAAAAAACTGATCTCCACTACGATAACATGCTGGATGCTCAGATTGATGCAGCCTATGCTGCATTAGAAGATGCCGGGTATGAGAAGATGGAAGTGATAGTTACAGAGACAGGTTGGGCTTCTCATGGAGATGATAATGAAGCAGCAGCAACAACAGAAAATGCAAGAACATACAATTATAACCTCCGAAAGAGGCTTGCGAAGAGAAAAGGCACTCCTCTCAGGCCAAAAAATGTGGTTAAGGCATACATTTTTGCAGTATTCAATGAGAATAATAAACCTGGGCCAACTTCTGAGAGGAATTATGGTTTATTCAAGGCTGATGGGAGCATTTCTTATGATATAGGTTATGATGGACTTAAATCTTCACCTGCAGGTTCACTACTTCTGAAGGTACGAGGCTTCTAAACCTATGAAATACATCAATTTACATGATCATATATCCAGATAAGGATCTCATTATACTAGTTACCTTCAGAAAGTCATTTCTTTGAATGATACAAAAATTTAATTCCATTAAAACTATATAAATCCTGTTGAATCTGTGTCTTTTTTCCTTTCCAAGTCAGTTCAATAAATTTGGTGCTTGTGTGTCTTGTTTAGCCAACCAAATGAAGTTTGTGGTGTTTATTCAAGATTCAGTGAGCATCCACATGAAGCCTATATGGAACTTTCATTATCAAAAATGCGAAAAAAAGAAACAGTAAACAAGAATTGATGATTATAGGACATGTACTTGTTTCAGATAGTTTTACATTATAAATTAAACTCAACTCATCAGCTTTCTTTAGAGAGAAAATGGTCTGTCATGATCAATAACCCTTCATCAGAATTTGCTTAAATTTCCTTGCATTAGCCACCTTCAAATGGACAATTTATGTCTGTCCTGTTAAACTTTTTCCCTGGCCAAGTACCGACATCACTTTACTGGCTCCCAAGTCTCCAGAGCAACGTCGGCAAGAGACTTGATATGGTGAAGGGTTCAGCATTGTCTGTTGTTCTCCCAAGATATGGTGAAGGGTTCAACATTTGTCTGTTGTTCTCCCAATTGATATGTCCACTTCTTTTACAATATGAATTCTCCGATCTCATCAACTTTTCTTTGGGTTGCACTCATTTTAATCTGAGACTGGTTTTCCCTTCTGAAGCTACCGAGATTAGTTCTAGTCTACTAGATACTAATGTTGAAAAGAGTGCCTGGCTATATTCACCAACTAGATCTTAATCTTCTTACATTTAGTCCAAATTGTGAATTCTCTGGTCTTTTAGTTGTTGTGCAATTCCAAGTTCTGCAAATATTTGGCTGTGTACTTGCCTATATTTTACCACCTCTGCTGATCATGCTATCTTTTGTCTTTCCTATTTTTGTGTTCAATGATGCAGCCTGCGCAAGCTCCATGTTGGCTTAGTTCGCTTAGGATGCTGACAATACCAACTTTGTCATTGCTTTTACTGTTAAGAGAATGATATTGGCTGGATTTGGTCAAATACCGAGATTCAGGGGTGAAGAGTTCTAGGTTTAATACCTAGTGTTACCCCATTAGAGCATTGCAGATACAATGTATGTTCTATTCTCATAAATATTAACTGGATATGCTCATCCTTTTTTGTCTATCTATCTCAGCGAAATTTATATTGTTTTCTCTACATGCTTATGATCAGTGAACATCGGCACTACTACTTGCTACTGTATGTTTTTCTGCATATTCTTGAATGCTTTCTCGACACATATCTTATGGTTGCTTTGCTCGTACAAGTTGGCGTTTCATGGCATTAGTGCCTGGTAACTGAAATGCCTTCATCTCTATGTATGGGAATCCTCAATTCTCCTGCAAGCCTTTGGCCTGGGGAATACTGTGATCAAGCTTAAGGTCCATCTGAATATGACTTCTCGTGTGTGCTTCCTAGTTCCTATATAACTGGATGAAAATTTATGGGATTGAAAAGTTTTCCTCCCTTGCACCCTGGGAAAACAAAAGTTACAGTTCCTGAAAGATGCTTTATACTGAATTTAAAGGACCAGGCGACAGAGCAAAGAAAATTTTAAGATCAGATTTTTAAAAAGCATCAATTTTTCTACCTTTGTGTTCCTACTATTTTTAGTAAATCATTACCAATTGATTATCTTGAAATCTGAAAGAAGATTAAATGGCCAATCAATGAAATTTATGAATTTATATAACCCTGTAAAGGCTGTGAGTTGTGCAGGCTTTACTTACCTTGGCATGGTAAATGCGATTGTAAGGTATTCAAGACTTGAAACAACATACAGTACTCACTCAATCTTATTTTTCTTAATTAATTTTCAACCGGGAAAACGAGAAGGAAGAAAATCAATAAACGATTTGTGCTGTTTAGTATCAGAGGTTGGTGTAATGTTTATCACATTTTGAGCTCAAGAATTGAGAATAAACTGATAAAAAATTTGCAGTCATAGTTGAGTGATGTGCCTGTCTGGTAAAAATATCTGCAGACTATCATTCTATATCTATGGCTGTAGGTGGGATCATTTTGATCCATAATGTCATCCATGAAGTAATCGTGAAACTGTTTTCTTATTATGGTGAGACAAACAATATTTTCTATTTAAATTGTTGTTGTTTGGTTCAGTTTTTTGAGAAACTTGCTTGTTAACAGTCCTGTAAAACAGGAAGTTTCAGAAGAAACTCTCATGTTTCTCAGTATTAACATCAAAAGCAACAGTTCCTTGGCTTGATCACAGTTGATTATTATTGACCAAGTTGGTTTCCGGATTATAGCTAGTGCCCTTAACACTTGGCAAATGTAGCAAACACAAGCAACAGGTCATTGATTCTAAAACAAAGAGAAACCAGAAGTTGTGGATTATTGCAGACTTGATCGGCTTATGACATAGCTTGAGAAAGGCCACAAACATAATACAAGTAATGTCAATATCAAGGTTTGGCAATGGCAATCATTCGCCATTAAGTTGGTTCCAATTGGAATAAGCAGACTGATCTTAACATCATGTTCCATTGACCCGGCTTTGCCAATGCTCATGCCACCTGCCAACTGGTCCAAGAAGATAAATACTAGTTAATCAAATCCATCTCTCCACGTGGCATGAACCCATATGGATGAAAGATCCTGACATGCATTCCCTATTCTCAACTCTAGATATATACAAATCAAGCCATTGTGTTCAAGAACACCTCATTGAGCATTAGTGTAAAAGGGGCGACCTCTGGTTTTTCAGAACACAGACATGGCTAGAGCAAGCAACGTGACATTGTTGGTGGTTCTTGCGGCGGTCCTCGGATCAATGATGACAGTGGAGGCGGCTGAACACATCGTCGGTGACAGTACCGGATGGCTGTCGCCTCCCAGCCCAAACTTCTACTCCATCTGGGCTTCAGACCAGACTTTTGCAGTTGGAGACACTCTAAGTAAGCATTTTCACATCCGCCCCAATCCATATACATTATATGCATTTAAAGCTGGTCTAGATACTTAACAGAGTTCCAAGGATCTATAATGGAGATTTGTAGAATCTCACAACCTGTTCTCTCTTTTTCTGCAGCATTCAACTTCGCTACAGGAGTACATGACGTGGCCATTGTATCGAAGAGTGATTATGATAATTGCAACACTGCAGCTAACAACGTCCAGGCCTCAGGACCTACAACCATCACTTTGAGCTCCGCAGGCGAACAGTATTACCTTTGCACCTTCTCAGACCACTGCTCCAGAGGCCAAAAGCTAGCCATCACCGTTGGTGGCAACAGCTCTTCCACCCCCACAACTTCACCCCCGAACGCCGCCTCTACCACCACTGTTTTCTCTGCCTTTGGTTTGATGTTCATGTCCAAGGTCATTGCTCTCTTGTTATCCTGATCATATCACATGATATGTACTAGTTTAATACTACCACCCTGCTGCTTCCTCCAGACTTCATTAACTTTCAATTCAATGGGAGATCATCTGCCATGAGTACTTGTTTTCCTTGATAGTGACATTTTTGGTGCCTTTTGTGGATTGTTGGAATACTTAATTATTTGTATCTTAACGTAATCTGTGATTGAGGTAATCAGTGTCAGCTTGCATCAAATTGGTACCTGCTCCAGATCATCATCTTCACCTATCCATAAATCTCCATCAATCCATATCTTCAAAGACTTAAGAAGCTCTGAAGCAGAAGATCTGATGTGCAAAACATTAGATTACCTGCAGAAACTCTGCACACAAAAGTTTGAACATTTAAGTAACAGGGTATAGCAATTCCAATCAGTCGCATGTCAATTACAATAAAATGAGACCACATCAAGGGAAGAAAAAATGGAGTTTTCAAGCGGCTTAATTAGTTGATAAATCAACGATTCAGACATAAGCAGCACGTTCAAATTAATTAAATCCATATATTGTACAAGATATTTGATCACTTCTATCATCATGTTCTGATCAATTCTAGATCAGATGCATACCCATCTTTCAACAGACCCCTCGTTTTATATGCCTATTAGAGGATGGGAACTTCAGTTTCCCCTCTTTGGGATTCCCAAAAGAAGGTGAAAGCTTTATATGGAAGAGTGGAAATGGATTTGGACACTGACTCTGAGTCGATGGCACTTTCTTTGGCCTCATCTAAATTGCTCATGTTCAAACCTCTTTAGTAGTCAACAACATGAGACTTGAATATGCACCATCACTTCTCCAGAGAAGTTAATTGGAAGATTAATGAATGAATACTCATCCATTAATGAATTCTAAGTCGGATGAGTTTTCGTATTTTCTGTCTTTTTCTACCGGTGAAATTCGTTAAACCGTTATTCTTTGAAAAGTTATATGACTTTATTGTATGGGATTGAGTGTCAAACTTGTGATAGTTAGAGATAGATAAAATGGTATAAAGAAATAGTTTGGTAGTTGAAAGTGGGATAGCTAAATCTCCAAACATGCTGGAATCAAATGCTAGGATTGGTCTTATGGTCCTTTTCCTCCAAGAACAACTTTTTCTAATGCATGTCCTGGTTATAATCCTAAGAAGATTGATAACACATGCCTTTGCCATTTCTCTGACCAAGCCTTTTTTGGGATTTATGGACTCAATTTGCAAGTTCCTAACCACAAGAACTGGACTCCAAAAAACCAACAACACGAGGAGATGAGCACCAATTCTTTTGACTAGTAAAACGCCTGACGTAATCTTTAAGGTTTGGTGGGTTCAGGTGCGGCAATATCTCCAGAATTTCTGCAAGTCTCTTTTCATGGCCGGCTTGGATGGTTTCGATTAGGTGGACAAAAAACCAAACATGTGTTTCCACCCAATGGTTTACATTTTGATCTCATCTTCAGAGGAAAAACATGAACTTTTTCTATAAATAGGACAAATTCTTTTCAGAGAACAGAAGCTGAATGTACAGGGGCGATCTGACCTCAGAGAACACAAACCATGGCAGCAGAACTGAAGATGGCATTTCTTGCAGTAATTGCAACAGCTTCTTTGTTGCAGAGCTCAGTTGCTCAGACGAACCATGTAGTTGGAGGCTCCTCAGGCTGGACCATTCCTAGTTCTGGTTCTGGTTCATACTCCTCTTGGGCTGCAAACCAGGACTTTTCTGTTGGAGACACACTTGGTAACCTCACAATCTGTTAAAACTCGGTAGCTTGAAGTGTCAGGTTTTGGTATGAACTGGGTTGTATAAAAGATATGATCTTTCAAACCTGTTGCTTACTCATTTTGCAGTGTTCAATTTTGCAAATGGGATTCATGATGTTGCCCAAGTCACTAGGTCAGATTATGATGGTTGTTCTACGATCAATCCTATTTTCTTGGAGACCACAAGCCCTGCTAGTATCACACTCAATTCTACTGGAGAACACTACTTTATCTGCAATTTCACAGGTCATTGCAGTGCGGGTCAAAAACTGATGATCAATGTCAGTACAGCTTCTTCTTCTTCTTCTCCAATCTCCTCTCCTTCTCCAGCTCCTCAAGGGAGTCCTTCACTGGATTCCACCCCCTCACCAGCACCAGTACCAGCACCAGCACCAGGACCAGTACCAGTACCAGTACCAGCATCAGCACCAGAACCTGCCACAACACCTTCTTCATCACCTGCACCGTCTCCTGCACCATCTAGATCATCAGTAACTTATACAGTTTTAGATTCTCTGGGTTGGAATATCCCTTCTAATGGTGCTGCTGCTTACCAAACTTGGGTTGCTAACAAGAACTTCATGGTCGGAGACGTACTTGGTGAGTAGTAACCAAATAACCAGGCAATTGTTTCAAAGTGTGGTTCACTGGAATTAACCATTCCTCTAACAAGTTCATTATGATTCTCAGTTTTCAATTACGCCAATGGAGTTCACAATGTGGCAGAGGTCACCAAGGAAGCTTATAACTCTTGCAACACCACCAACCCCATATCGCTCAGCTCCACACCACCAACAAGAATGATTCTCACCACTCCTGGTGAGCATTTCTACATCTGTGCTGTGCCTCGGCACTGTTCTCTGGGCCAACTTCTGGTCATCAACGTCAGTGGAGGAACCGCCAACACCCCACCAGACTCTTCTGAGACTCCTCCATCCTCCACCACTCCGTCTCCCACCCCTCCTCCTCCAGGAAACTCTGCTCCAGCCCTTGGTGTCACCAGTCTCATTGCCACCATCTTCACCATTTTTGTAGTGTTGTTGTACTAGATATTGATAGCCTTGGCTAACAATTGATTAGTGTGATATAGAGTTTGTTTCTATCAACAATCAACCTGTTTTCTTAAGCAATCTGAACATTCTAATTCAACAAGGTGAGAATTTGAGTTACGAGATTGCAGCTCACCTTAACTTTGAGAAAAAATAGTTTCATAGAGAAAAGGAAAGAGAAAAAGCAAAAAAGTAAAGTAACAATAAGTACATCTGTCACTTGACGAACTATTCATTACACATCCGAAAAATAACATTTGCTAATTCCATTCATGAAAATGGAGGTCTCTTTGGTTTGTTTTACATATAATACACACAAAAACCATTTTCACCATATGCCCCATATTTTTTCATTAGTTAACTAAACTAAAGTGAAAAAAACTGTACTGTAGCGCCTGCAAATGTTAGAAAACCTGAAATTTGAACTTTTATGCATTATTTTTTCATTGCCAAAAGTAAATAACATGCAATTTCCCCAGTACTCCTGGAAAAGCCTGAATTGACCCCCCTTGAAGTCCACCTTAAATGGATGATTTCTTTCAACCAATTTCTTCTTTGGTAATGGAGTGGAAACAAAGATTTCAATGCAAGAAGAAGCTAATCAGTAGCTGAAGTAACAAAGCACACTTCATATCTTGTCCTGGCTTCAACAACACTTCCACTATTCTGGAACTCCACCGCTTCCAAACACTTTTCCTTTTTCCTGAAGCCCCATGGACGGACTGTCCAGGTTTAAAGCTCAAGTGATTCCATTTTCAACGTCATTGATGTTCATAGCATACATACATCACCTAGAAGTGTCTGCTCTGCAAGCACGAAATGGCTTCCAGACACCGAATGGAAAGGTTACCGTAGCAAAGAAATGGGGCAAGAGGGTAACATATAAAGTGCTACCCCTTTAACCTTATTAAGCATGCAGCATAGGGTAGTAGTTATAGATTGCTATTCTAAACAATCACCAAGTGCCAGTAAAAGTCATTCACACATGCATGGACAACATAATTGATAATAGTTTGAATGCTTATCGACAAAGTCAAATACCTCGATTGACTTGGAGAAGCTCCAGATGACCTTAAACAAGGTTCATGCAACCTGAATGGATATCCTGGTTACTCATCTGACTGAAGCTTTTCACGAAAGGCATCAATGGCCTCTAGAACTCAATCATGCATTAAAAAGACTCATGTCAGGCTGCAAATTTCTGAACTTCAACATTCCTAAGATCAATATGCAGAGTATATGCAGGAAGAAATTTCTTAATATATACTTCAAACCCACATTCTTGTGAGCGTCTCATCTTGCCTTCGGTGGGTAATCTCTTTCATGCCCTACTGGTATAGACAGACTACTAGGCTACTTGTTCTCTTACCATTCTAAGAAGTTACTCAGCAAGGCCTTCATCTACATTGTAAAATTGAAACAGTTAGTCGACAGCAAAGACTGCACCTGCCAATTACCAATATAAAGATATGTCAAAGAAGAAGAAATGGGAGAAAGAAAGCATTTTTTTTTATTACCAATTGCAGTGAAATGAGGCAGGAACTTTTAGAGGGAATGCAACTGGTAAGGTGGACCCCCAAAGAATGCACTTCTTCTTCTCTTTTTTTCCCTTGCAACGTCAACTTGATATATTTCATAGGCCTATAGCTAACTCCAGGGACATTTCATTGAAATCTGATCTATAAGATAATGCCGTTGCATTTTCCTGAAGCAAAGTAAGAAGTTTATGCAACGTAGATGAGCCATGCCATGACATTCTCCAAAAGTGGGACCTTTCTCTTCCATGTAGTCCCTTTGTTTAGGTTCTTGCAATTCTCCATGGATGATATACTTGCTCCACTAGCCAAGTCCTCATTCAACTAAGCAGTGAAATTAAACAAGAAGCTAAAAGACAACAAAGTCCTGGAATTTATGGATGACATACTTTCTTCATTAGCCAAGTCCTCATTCAACTACGCAGTGAAATTAAAAGCAATAAGCAAAACAACAATAAATTCCTGAATTCATCCAATAACATCCGAAAGGATACTATAGATGAGTTAGTTTCCTGATTCCAACAACTCTAAGAACAGTTACAAAAATAGGAATCAAACTCTGAATTTCATTAACATCTCACTTCTCTTGCTGGATCTCAACTTACAATCTTGCTGCTACTGAGTAGGTAGTGTGATTGAACTGATTACAAAAATGAGTTTACAAAAATGGTTGCCAGTAGAATCTCAATTTCCAAATATATACACTAAGACGAGAAAATAACCCTACAAACCTGAAATTCTATTTGACTGATGACCAAAATTGCCCATTCTCTGCGTTGTCACTGAACGGTGCCTTGCGCTTTCTGATGGTTGCATCTAAATACTGATCTTCTTTATTTGCAAACAACTTAATGGAACAGGATTCAAGGGGTTGAGTAGGACCCCTACCAGGAAAGCAACAGAACTCGTTGCCGTTGTTGGTCTGTGGCAAAAGATCAACATACATGCTCTTATCTTGGGAGCTGCTTGAGGCAATACCTACAGTTTCTCGAGCCAAACTCCTTTCCATGTTAAGACATGTGTCTGAAACAATACTCAGCCTTAAGGACAAGTCAAATTCTCTCCCATGTGGCTTCTCATGTGTGTCCCTGAGATCTGTCTGTGTGGCGCTCCCTGAAGCAATTTCACCACCAGAACACGATAGAAAGTTCTGCAGGACACCCACTTCAGCAGGCTCTACAACCGATCTACCAACAGATTTACCAACAAATAGAGTGTTAAAGTTCATTTTCTCCGGGACTTGGGAATTCAACTGGGACTCATCCATTTGATACTGATGTCCATAATACAAGGGATAAACTGAACCCAAGTTCAGCTGCATGTTATTTTGTTGGCCAATAATAGGTTTCCTAGCTATTAAACCAGAAGAGGGGACATATTCATAAAGGTAAGGGTAACTGCCAAGAGGTGTGATAGTACCAGTTCGAGTAGTAAGATGGATAGATTCTAGAACTGGAATGACGGAATTAGTAGAAGTTGTGGCTCTGGCAAAATTTAATTGATTGCTTGAGTGAAGTAAAGGTAGCTGAGAACATCCTTCATTACTAGCTTTTTCTGAAACTCTATAAGGTGGGGGCGAAGGTTCGTGCACTCTTGGGCTGAGGTAACTTCTGACATTGCTATGGCGTTGGCTTCTTGAAGCTCTCACAGGAAAGCAGCCCAGATTGAGGGCAGCTAAACATATTTGCAGACAAACATATATGATTAGGAACAACAAATCTAGATAAACCAAACTGATTAAAGAGTCAAATGAATCAAGCCAGCTAATGCATGGTTTCAGAATCTGGACTTACTGAACACCAAAGTCAAATTTAAACAGCAGCAAGTAAACTAAGTCTTCAGAATTTTTAGACCACTATGCAACCAAAATGAAAACAACCAATAAGAAGTTATTACCTTCAACGCAAGGAGGCAAAAGCTCTCCAGTTTCGCTGCTCTCATCTCTCCGGATAATGGTATCAACAGCATCATTGAGACGGTCCCACAATGTTTCCGAGTCCAAATACTCGGCCTGGACCATAAAAACATACACTTTAAAACAAAATGAAAAACGTCGAGCAATATGCAAGCACAACCACCAAAGGGAAAGCACCTCAGAGTTGGCCTTGGAGTACATGATCTCCTCAGCTCTCAAGACCACAACAGGCAGCTTCTCTTGCCATTCTTTGTTATTTCTAGTTGCAGTACTGTGAGTCTTATTCACGACCCTAATCAAGAAACACAAGAAAACTTTTTAAAAAAACTCACCATGTACACAAACTTTCAACTTGGATCCAAGAAACCAACAAAAAATGGAGAAAGATTCAGAACCTGAAAATTTGCTGTATGATTGAACCTCTCATCGGCTGGTGCCTCTCGCTGTGCCAAGCCTTCTTCACACATTCATACGGTCTCGGCCCTGGCCTTGGCATCTTTTCACCAACCACTCACTCACTTCAGATCCCACTCTCTCTCGCACACACAAAGTTTGAAGATATTTAAGCTTCTTACACTGGAGATTACACAACTACATGGATATATATATAAGGGTCACTTCACTTTTTACAATTCTTATGTTGTTTTCGACCCTTTTCAAATCAGAACTTGTAGTTCGCAAGTTGGGGTAGTAAAAGTGGTAAAAGAGAAACGGCAAAAGAGTGGAGGAGGTGTTCCTTTCCCACATTACCTTCAACAGTCGGACTTTGGAGAGATTAACACACAAACACACTTATTGTACTTGCAGTCCTACTTTTGGTTTGTGAAAAAGCACACTGTTTCTCTCCCAAGTGGAGGTGAGTGTCAACTGTCAAACAGAAGAAAGGTGGCCCCTTTGATCATAATCAAAGCATTATACATTAAAAATCCAATCTTTGTTTGCATTGAATTTCATGTACGATGTTGCTCAACATGGGCACAGCTAACAATGACATTTTATCTTACACCCCGTAAGCTCTTATGTAAAACTTATCTCTAAGTTGTTAAATTGGACTTATTTTCATTTATAATTAACAATATTAAGTTGACAAATTAAATTAAAAATTTAAGTAAATTAATTTAATTTAATAAAATAATATTATTTTAATCTTGAAACCAACTTAAAGATCATATTTTTAAATTTTCTTTTAACATCTTTTTAGTTTTTAGTTCTTTCATAAAATTTATTATCTTATATTTTAGTTAAAAACAATAGCAAAACAAATAAAAATACATATCATACGTCAACTAATCAAATATAATTAATATAATAACCACACTTACATCTTAAACTTAACTTAAACCAGTTAAATTTCATTAATCTTCTAATAAATTATTAGTTTAAATCAAATTTAATTAATACAATTCTTGATTGTTTATATTACATGTATTTTATTATGTTCTTAATTGAAAATTAAGAAATTTTTTGAAAAATAAAAATATTTTAAAAATTAAATAGTTTCTCATTTTGTTTTTTTAATAAAAAAATTAGTGTTAGTTATGTTAGTTAAGAGAAATAACATTGACTATACATTGAAAAAAAAAAAGCATCAAAAAACACAAAAGGAAACAAAGGAGGAAAAAGAAAAACCACTAAATTTAAAAAAAAAGTAGCGTCAAGAGGAAGAATCCACTACATTGGGAGCAACCTCCTCCAGTACAACTCCATCGTTATCATCATCATCGTCACCGTACATCTGATCAAGAACCAGCACCAAACCCATGGCAAAAGCAGCGTCAAACCCAGGCTGAAGACACAGCAAGAAAACATCCTTCCCAAGCAGGACGTGAGTGGTGGGGTCCACTTTCCTTTTGATCTCAGCCACACATACCCTTGATGATGTGATTATGTTGCTGTAAATTGTACAGCATCTATGACTGTATGATCCCTCGATACAGTACTCCTCAGCTCCATCACCGCCTACCTCCACCACCATCTGTGACCGTCCGATTATACTCGATTTAAACACACTAAATACAGGAGCTTGATCTTCCTGCCTCTCTCCCATAAACCCTGCCCATCGCTGATGCAGACTAGGTTTCTGCTAAATCATGATCAAATCAAACCAACCATTACGTATACTACAACAGCACAAACTCTATAATGGAAGACAGTAACTGACCTTTCGAAGAAGGGTGAGGAGGCACTTGCCGGAAGCATCCATGAGGACGAGCTCGTCAGACTGACGGTGAGGGGAGTAGGAATCGGAGCGGAGGATGAGTTGGCGGTCGGGATTGTAGACGACGAAACCGTCTCCGGGGAAGAAGACGGAGGTCTTGTGAACAGTGAGTTTAGTTTCGTGGTCGAAGCAAAACTGGGCATCCACAACCACACCTGTTCCTGTCATTTCATTCAATAGAGCTGTAGCAGTGAACGGTAAGGAGGAAGTTGGTTAGGCTTCTATCTATTTAAGGAAAGGAATTGAGCTATGGTTGGTTTTGCTTTAATGGGGAATGCTAATGGAAGTCGATTGTTGTGGATCAATGTTAATGGAGGCCCATGGTTAGGTCTACCCACACGTATAAAAGTGACGACACATTTATTACACTCGGGCCAATGCGACTCTATACTTTCGACGCGAGTAGATCATCGAAGTTGATATTCATTCAAACTCTGAGGGCCTCGTCGAGAAGAAATGGCGAACTCAGGCACGCCAACGGCGCCAAAACCGCACACGACGGCAGACTGGATGCTCCCGGGACCTCCCTCGCGCAACAACTTCGGGTCACTCGACCTCTCACCTGCCGGCCTCCTCGCCTTCCCCTCCGGCTCCTCCATTACCGTCCTCGACTCCCGCTCTCTCCAGCTCATCGCTACCGTACCTCTTCCTCCTCCGCAGTCGTCGTCGTCCTCGTCTTCGTCTCTATCTCCTTTCATCACTTCCGTCCGATGGATCCCTCTCTCTCCTATTCGTGACCTTCTGTCCACTGAGCCCTCCTCAACTTATCTCCTCCTTGCCGTCGCCGACCGCCACGGCCGCATTGCCATTCTCGATCTCCATCTCAAGTCCTTCGTCCTTTGGCTTGATCCTGACGGTTCCAAATGCGGAGTTCAGGATCTTTGTTGGATCCTCTACCGCCTTGATTGCTTCGCTCTTGCTGCCATCTCTGGACCTTCCACACTATCTCTTTACACCACCAGCAACGCCTCCTCTAATCGCTGCTTCTTCAAATACGACGCGTCGCCAGAGTACTTGTCCTGTATCCACCGTGATCCCTTCGATTCCCGCCATTTCTGCGTCATCGGTTTCAAAGGCTTCCTGTTGTCTGTCAAAGTGTTGGGAGACACAGAAGACGATATCGCATTGAAAGAATTTCAGATTAGTACGGACTTCAAGGATCTGGCGAAGCTAGAGAAGGACGTCGCCGGTGGATCGCCGGCGCCGGCGTCGGCTGTATTCCCGCTTTACAATGTGAAATTCGCGTTTTCTCCGCTGTGGAGGCACATCTTGTTTGTGACGTTTCCTAGAGAATTGGTGGTGTTCGATTTGAAGTATGAGACTTCGCTTTTCAGTGCTTCATTGCCGAGAGGGTGTGGAAAGTTTCTGGATGTGTTGCCTGATCCCAACAACGAGTTGCTCTACTGCGCACACGTTGATGGGAAGCTCAGTATTTGGCGCCGGAAAGAGTAAGTGTTCTTTGGCACTCAATATTCACATGTTCTTTTTCCAAAAACAGCATTGCAAATTGTAACATTCAAGATCATCTAAGAATGATTGAATGTTGTTTGATACTTTTTTAACTGGGCTAGCTTAAGTTAACAGTAAATGCACGTATAGAGATAACAGAATTAAGCGAGTAATTAGAAGTAAAATGTTGTTAGTTTTGTGGCTGTTATTGCATTGTTTTGTTTTCATCTTTTCTTGACGTCATGAGATTGTACTTATGTCGATGTACAATCACAGAGGAGAGCAGGTGCATGTAATGTGTGCAATGGAGGAATTAATGCCCTCGATCGGCACATCTGTTTCCTCCCCTTCAATTCTAGCAGTTACAATCAGTCAAGCAGAGTCCACCCTTCAAAGTATTGCCAAGTTGTATTCTGAGGCACCTAATTCTCCTTTGTCCAATGTTGATTTTGACAATCCTTTTGATTTCTGTGATGATACTATTCTTCTCTGTAAGATACAAATGATCTCCATTTCTGATGATGGAAAAATATGGAATTGGCTCTTGACTGCTAAAGGGACCGGAGAAACTCAAGAGGATAGTACTGACTTGAGTGTGGTTTCTAACACTGGTGAAGTACCAGTTAAAGGTTCTCGATCTGACTCGTTAGCTTCAATTGATAGAATTGCCTTTGAAGCAAGCAAGCTACGACAGAGTGGCGGTAAAAGCCACTCATCATCTACTTTCAGCCAGGGAGATGTATCATTTAAGGTCTGTGATCAAATAGTTGCACAATGCTAGTTTATTCTGGTTTTCATGATTTTATTAGTGATTGAAGCTTGTAAATTTACTTGTTGAACAATAGGAACTTCATGTTATTAGAACATTTAGTTAACTTTGTTTTCTTTCTTGGGAGTCAATCTTGGTACGGGTGCCACATTTACTCTTTTTAATTTTTGTTTAATGTTGTGAATGATACTATTATTCATCGAGTGAAACTTTGAAAGGTTATTCTCTGATAGTTACAACCCAAATTCTATTGCAGATCAGCTTAGTTGGTCAGCTTCAACTTCTTTCTTCAACAGTTACCATGCTGGCTGTACCCACCCCTTCTTTGACAGCTATTTTGGCCCGTTAGTTTCATCTTGACATTCGATTTGCCCTTGTCTGTTAAACTTTTACTTTTATTTTGTACTTGGTAATTATCATAACTTAGAAAAACATGTTGATAATTTTAATGATGACATGATACAACGTACAGGTGGGGGCAATTATCCCGCTGTAGCTGTTCCACTGGTAGCTTTGGGAACTCAGAGTGGGACCATTGACATTGTTGATGTTTCTGCCAATGCTATTGCTGCTAGCTTTGCTGTCCATAATGGAACAGTGAGGGGATTACGATGGCTTGGAAATTCTAGGCTTGTCTCATTTTCTTACACTCAGGTTCTGCATATGACTGGGATATTTTTGTCTGAATACACCACAATACTTTCCTTTCCTTTCCTTTACTTCTTTTTTTAATCTTCGTGTTCTTCATTGATTACATTCTTTCTCTATACTTTGACTCAGGCAAGTGAAAAGACTGGAGGTTATGTTAATAAGCTTGTGGTAACCTGTGCCAGAAGTGGCCTCAATAGGCCATTCCGGGTTATGCAAAAGCCAGAGCGTGCTCCCATTAGAGCTTTGAGGACTTCTTCTTCTGGAAGGTTGTCCTGAATCTTTATTTTTTATTGTAGTTGTTATGTTACTAGACTCTGTGCATGTAACTTCAAACTTATATACTCCTAAATATCATTCGATAGTTTTTTTAACTGCAATACTGTGCAGATGTTTATATTGATGTTTCATATCTTAGTATATTTTATAGTTGGTTTAGTTCTCATGATTTTGAATTTTCAGGTATCTGCTTATTTTGTTCCGGGATGCACCAGTGGAGGTTTGGGCTATGACAAAAACTCCCATCATGGTTAGTTGGCTGTTCTTTTCTCTTCTTCTATCATTAGTCATTTCTATTTTCTTTTTCATGTAAGATCCATCGCCACTATTTTTGGAAATTTTATGACTTGTACTTTTCTTCTTTTAATCTTCGTTGGTTGATGGTGTGACCCTTTTAACAGTGTTCTTTAAGCTCAACTATGAGAATCCTATGCATTACTTTACTTCTTCTGTTCTACATCAATGTTTGTTACATGTTAACTGTGATTAGCTAGAGGGACTAGCTTTATATTTTTTGTTTTATTCGCCCACTATTTTGCTAATTTACTGTTCACACATTTATCCACAAGTATATTTTGTGTGTTCTGGTAAATGTGTGAGCTGATTACTCTTTCATTTGGAAGATTAATTGTGTTACCTCCATGTAGCTTAGATCATTGGCCCTTCCATTCACGGTATTGGAGTGGACTCTTCCAATAGTTCCGAAGACTGTTCCAAATGGTCCTTCTAGGCAAGTTTCATTATCATCCAAAGATGGTACATCAGGAATGTCAGATGGATCCCCAAAGTCATTGTCATCGACCCCAAAGTCATCTTCAACAGAGTCTAGTGAGTTTTGCCCTTGGTCTGCTTATATGAGGCTAGTATGAAACTTATTGTACTGTCTTCCCAATATCCAGAAACCTTTTGAGCATGAAAGTTGCTTGTATGTGCTGCTGGATCAGGTTCAGATGCATCTCAAGATGATACAGCAGAAAGTTTTGCTTTTGCATTGGTGAATGGTGCACTTGGCGTTTTCGAGGTTCATGGCCGGAGAATCCGAGACTTCAGGTATAAGTCCTCAAGAAGAAAAGCTCATGGGATTATATGACATGGTTCATTCTGGAATTAGTTTTTATTACACGTAATTCCACAATGGCTACAGTGTCATTGTTTTACAGCTCATGATGAAATCATTTCGAATTGTCTGTGAGATCTAATAGAGGGTTCGTCTTTCTTTTCTATAGACCCAAGTGGCCTTCTTCCTCATTTGTTTCCTCTGAAGGATTAATAACTGCCATGGCCTATCGCTTACCCCATGTTGTATGTTCTTCCAATACTTGTATTTGATTGGATGCTTGAGGCACAATTTTGGTTCTTCGCCATGTTGTATATTAAAAGTCATATTGGAACTCCTCAGGTAATGGGGGACAGGTCTGGAAACATACGATGGTGGGATGTAACAACTGGACATTCTTCCTCGTTTAACACTCACCGGGATGGAATACGGCGAATCAAATTCTCACCAATAGTTCCTGGGGACCGAAACCGAGGACGTGTTGCTGTTCTTTTTCAAGACAACACTTTTTCTGTATTTGATCTTGTAAGAACAAAAACCTGGAATTGGAGTTCCGTTCTCTCCATTTTGTATAGGCATGTATGATATACTGTAGGATGTAAATGTAAGACTATATTACATGGAAAGTATATCCTAGATCTGTGTTATAGTGGAAAAATTATAGGGAAATATTCTTTTGTTACTTTTTGAAAAGAAAAAACATATGGAGAGGGTGGCTTAGAGATTTATTATGTCATCTCTGGCAGAGGGTAGAGGATTAATCATGTGCTCCCTGTCCCTGTACATCCTTCATTATTCTGATTCACATCTTCATGATTGATATGCTTTTAGTGATAATACTTTTATATTTATTGGCTTTACGATCTATGATCTCAATTGACAGGATTCACAGGACCCATTGGCAAATTCCCTTTTGCAACCTCAGTTTTCAGGAACTCTTGTAATGGAACTTGATTGGTTGCCTTTGCGAATAGACAAAAACGACCCACTGGTATTATGCATTGCTGGAGCTGATAGTAGCTTCCGGCTCATTGAGGTTACTATGTATGTTCAATTTTGTATGAGTTGACAGCCTATTGTTATTGCTTATGTAATGTGTATTTGTGGGATAATTGTTAACAGAACAAATTACAAATTTTCTACACTCTTACTGATGATTCTGTAAAACCATCGTATTGGTCACTGTGTGCAAAATAGATGCTGGAGTCGACTGGTCATTGACAATTTGCCAACATTCAAGTCTAGACCATGCCATCGTTGCTCAAATGCATTGAAATTTTTGTCAATGACATCACTATAACTTGAAAATTTTCTTTGGTCTCTTTTAAGTGTTATATGCTAAATTTGATTTAAATTACAGGTATTGGCTCTGGAAATATAGTGATAAAATTGAATCTGTATGTCTGATATTGGCATCTTATGGTTTGATTTTTTTCTTGCTGCAATGTGAACTGCTTGTTTGAAGAATATGCAATTTTCCACAGGTTTTCCTTGATGTAACATCCACATAATATTTTAATACATGTATTGTGGGTACACTAGCTCATACTGGTATATTATACGGTGTCATTGATACCGATTATCTATTTGATTTCTGTTGCTTTGCATGATCTCGTAACTGCTTCTATCCATGCAGGGCTGACAAAAAACTTGGCTATGTGCCGCAGTCAAGAGCTCTCAAGGATAGATTTCGCCCAATGCCTATATGTTTACCTATGCTGCTTCCAACCCCACATGCCTTGGTATTAGTGTTATGCTTTTTACATTTTCTTTATAACCGAATACATGATATGCATATGTTCTCATAATTGTAATGCGAGTCTGTACTTCTTTAGTGAAAAACTGCAGCAAAGTCATGCAAGATGTTTCCATTTTGTATAGCTTTTTTTCACATGTTATGACCAATTTACATGCACAAAAGGAGGGGAATGATTATGCTTTTAAAAAGTAGAAAGAAGGACAAATAGCTATTTTGTGATCATATATGCTAATTCAAATCTCTGGAAGTGTGATTTTGATCAAATTTTCAACTCATTTATTTTGTAGAAGATGCAATGACAACGACATATCTAAGCAAAAGTCATGCTTATGAGAGGAAACAAATGCTTGTTGAAAGAAGGCATCTTTTCTAGTCTTCTACTAATCCTCCATTATATGTTTGCTACAGGCATTGCGAATGATCTTACAGCTGGGTGTGAAACCGTCTTGGTTTAACACTAGCAGTACAACCATTGATAAGAGACCTCACTCAATTCCCGGAACTGCTGGATCTAGTGGGGATCTTCGAAGCTACATGATTGATTTACCACCTATTGGTGACTCAGTAGTTTTAGAGATGCTCCTTAAAGTCTTAGAGCCTTATAGGAAAGAAGGTGAAGTTTTGTACTTTGTTTGGTGCTACCGTATGCTTTTACATAAGTGAATCTGATCAGTTTCTTGATGTCTTATTTTTCTGCATGTTTCCATTTTTCAAGGCTGCATACTTGATGATGAGAGGGCAAGATTGTATGCTACTATTGTCAACAAAGGTTCTGCTGCAAGGTTTGCATTTGCTGCTGCAATTTTTGGTGAAACTTTGGAGGCACTTTTCTGGTTGCAATTGCCATGTGCACTAAGACATTCGATAAAGAATTTAGTCAACAAGTCTCAACCTAAAGCTCCTCTCTCAGCATCAATCACTGAACTTGATGACACAGCGATGTTAAGTAGAATTACATCAAAGGGGAAATCAGTAAATGGAACTGAGAATAGCAATTTGTTGGTCAGTTGACCTTTATCGCTAACCCTTCCCCTGTTATTCCCTTTCTTTTTAGCTGTTACCATTCGCTTTTTTTTTAATCAGTCTGTTACCATTAGTTTTGTGTGAATGAACATTCATTTTCTCCTTTCTAACCTGGTATATTTGTGTGACAGAGTCAAGGTCAACTTAGATCATTGGCTTTCCGACAAGAAGAGTTATGGCAGAGTGCTAATGAGTGCATTACTTGGCATGAGAAATTAGACGGAGAAGAAGCAATTCAGAATCGTGTACATGAGTACGTCACTTGTTGGTGTTCTATTCCATTTTACGTGAATCGCTATAAATTGAAGGTCTAAGTTGGACCGTGTTATTTTAGGTGGAGGTTATAACATGACAATTGCTATATAGATTAAAAAATTAATCCAAACAACCTTGAGCTAGATTTTGGCAAATGAATGTCACGTAGTGTGGTTAACTCTCTGGGTCATACATGTGGTTATTCTTGCATTCTTTTTGTGTATTGTATTTTATGTGAACTGCTACAATTAAGGCCTAAGTTCGACAATGTTATTTTATCTGAGAGGTTCCGACATCACAGTTGATATGTAGATTCAATATTAATCTGAACAACCTTAAGCTATAATTTCAGAGATAAATCCATGTAGTGTGCTTTACTTTGGAAGCACAAGTTTACTGGTTGTTACTGTTGCTGCAATATTTTTTTGAAAATATTTTTTGGGTTAGTTCGTGCATGTAGTGTGGTTTAACTCTCACGTCATAAATGTACTGGTTTGTCATTCAGTAATATCATATTGAACTTCGGCGAAAAAATTCATGTTTCTGAAAAATGAGCATATGTAAAAGAGTCATTTGCAGCGAGGGAAGTAGAGCGAACCCTTTTCTTGTGAATTTGGTTCTACACCTATTTATGCTCTAGTATATAAAGTCCATCCTGCACATGCTATGCATCTATGTTTGGGTCTGGATTCTTTTGTATAATTAAGTTGATGTCTTTTATGTCAGGCTTGTGTCAGTTGGGAACTTAGAAGTGGCAGTCAGTCTATTACTCTCTACTTCTCCTGAGAGCTCTTACTTCTATGTAAATGCTCTTCGTGCTGTTGCACTATCCTCTGCTGTGTCAAGGTCTCTTCTTGAGCTTGCAGTAAAAGTGAGCACCAGTTTTTCTCTTGAAAATTGGGAAGCGTCTCTGATTGGTGAAAATCATTAATGATGTAGGTGTAACTACTCATTCATCGCTATAATTACTGTCTAGGTTGTTGCAGCCAACATGGTCAGGACTGACTTATCATTCTCTGGCACTCATCTTCTCTGTGCTGTTGGGAGGTATCAAGAAGCTTGTTCTCAGGTTAGGTCCTATGTTTTCCCTTTGTACACTTTTTATGTCGTTGAGACTAATTTTATGTAAATGTGCTTTTCGTTCTTATTCAGATGCATTTTGGTAGGCTCATAAATTTTGAACTAAAAGTGGCATCTCGGCCATTCTGAATATATTCTTTCATTCAGTGGAGTCTCCCTAATAATTCTACCATATGAGAGTAAAGATTGAGTGGGTTGAATCTTTTTCCCTTCTGACTAATAGCATTGTACCTGTTAACACTCCCTTGCATCTGTAATCACACCCTCGGTACGATAAGCAATTCGTAATGGTTGCCAGCTTATTTATGTATGTCCTTGGCAGCTACAAGATGCTGGACGGTGGACAGATGCTGCGACCTTAGCTGCTACACATTTAAAGGGTTCGGATTATGCAAGGTAGTGATTGCTTCAGAATTTGATGCTTTTATGACTTTTAGACAGCTTTACTTTTAGCAATTCATGAATTCCTTTTGTTAGTGGAATTTCCTGCTAAGATGTTGTAATATTGCTTCTCTTTAAGATTATATGCAAGATTAGCATACCTCTCCCATATTTGAATATTGAATCCGATGTCACAAGAATCAGCGAAATGTCTACAAGCCATTATCCTAGTTTACCTAAAGGAAAATGCCTTAAATAAGTTTTACCATTTGTTTCTCTGTCTTTTTTTTTTATATAACTTTTACCTTGATTGCTTTTAATCTTGCTCCAGTTTACTGCTGTCACTCTTTGAACTCCCCCAATCTTATTTACCTAAAGGAAAATGCCTTAAATAACTTTCACTATTTGTTTCTCTGTTTTTTAATAACTTTTACCTTGATTGCTTTTAATCTTGATCCAGTTTACTGCTGTCACTCTTTGAACTCCTCCAATCTTATTTGCAAATTGTTTCACAGGGTACTACTGAGGTGGGCTGATCACGTCCTTCGTAGCGAGCACAATATTTGGAGGTATCATAAACTTCCGTTTCTAGTTTGCTCTCTTACGAGGACTACAGTTGGTACTCAGTCTGAGCTCTAAGATGTTCCATTTCAGGGCGGTTATTCTGTATGTTGCAGCGGGTGCATTGCAAGAGGCCCTAGCCGTTCTTCGGGAGGCACAGCAGCCCGATACAGCTGCCATGTTTATACTTGCTTGCTGCGAAATTCATGCTGAGGTAGTTGCGAGTTTAGGAGATTCAGATAATGAGTCAGGGTCTTCAGTCAAGAGTAAGCAAGTTGAATTACCTGGATTGAGTCCAGAGAGTCCAGATGTTATAGCTGTTGGTGAATGCTATGAGCAGTATCAAAGAAAATTGGTGCATATCTGCATGGACGCCCAACCACTTTCTGACTAACACGCCAAATCAACAAACAATAGTTTCCTATTTAGCATCTACAACTGATAGGAATGGATCTTTATCTCCTCGTTGAGGAGAAGAGAAGGATGATGATCGAAGACATCCATCATAAAATCAAAAGCTCACCTGAATACAAGAAGCCGAGGAGAATGCACACGGAACGGAAGATAAATCTTGCTTCGTCATCATACAAAGATGCTTATTGATTCAATAGCTTCTGCTGAAGTATTCCATTGCAGAGTGTCGACTAGCTCAAGTTGAAAATCGGACAAAACACGAGGAGAAAGGTGTTTTCATTCTCTGGGAGGCATTTTCCAAAGCATACTGTCAACTCTCTAGATATTGCTATTGGTGTTCTTAGCTTCTTTCTTTCTGTCCTCATGTAAGGTCGATATTCAATCATTCACAGATCCAAAAGGCAACGTCAAGCTCTTCTTACTGTGTAAATGTGTAATGAACGTACTCTAAAGGACCAGATACTTTATACTATGATCTATAATATCTCACAAAATTATTTTTTATTTTGCTTCTATTCTGAATTCTAAATACAACAAGTATGTGAATCCTAATATTCATGCTATTATCATATGTATTGAGGAATAGGAATGGAGACTAACTCTGAAACTTGAAATGTGAACAAACGAACTTATACTCTTTTATTCACCTGGAAACAAATTCAATAGATACTTCATCTTCATCATTCAAGAACTGTCTTGCACCTCAAGTACTATCTCATAATAAACCTTGCATGTGTATGTCACAAACTCAAAAAGTATTAACTTAAAGAGAAACTCCAATGAGGCATTTGAGAGTATCCTCCTGGTCATGGGTAGTACCCAATTCCATTTCCACCCATTTGTGGCATCCCATAATGCATCATATGTTGGGGACTAGGTCCATAGAAACCAGTGGAACCACTAACCTTAGCCAAACCAAGTTGACCTTGCATACCATCCTTCCCATATTGTTGCCATAGCTGCTGTTCCTGCACAAGAAACTGTTGCTTCTTCTCCATGTCTGCTATCTGCACATATGAAGGTGGTGGAACTGCAATTGATGCAGCAAACGGATCTTGATTCCCAACTGCCTGGATTGTACCATCAGGAGCAGGCAATGCCAAAACTGGTGTTGCACTTTTGCCTGCCCCTGGCAATGCTACGCTACTCGCACTCCCCGTACTCATTGTACCGGCACTTACGTGTTGCCTTACTGCCCCTTGATCGTACATTCCATTCAACAGAAGGGGATCAAGACCGCCCCCAAGAGTAGCTTTCTGTTTTGAAAGATTACCAGCCGATTCCACCAATGCCAATTCCCAGTCTGCTTTACCAATCTCAGCAGCAGGTGTTTGCCATGCTGAAGTTACTTCTGACTCTCCATTCGACGGGAATGCTTCCCATTCGCCATTTACTTTCGTAGTTGCAGCACTGGAAAACAATGCCAGAGCCAATTTATTACCCTGCTCGTCGGCTGAAACTGCTTCCCTCAAATCCACCAAGTCCTCAGTCACCAGCTGAGGTTGTGGTTTAACCTGAGGCATGGGCTGAGGCTCTGCAGAGGTTGGCGGCGTAAAATTCTCTGGTGGAGGAAGAGCCTTGATCTGATTCATATCCGATTCTGGTTCTCCCTCAATGGGAAATTGGTCCTCCCTGGTTATCTCTACAGCCTTCTGTGGCCTTGAAGACATCTCCTTCAAAAAACCCTCAAGTGTACCCAGCACCTCATCACTTATTCTTTGCACTTCAGGATATTCAGATGATCTAGCAATTCCAATATCCTTGCTCCAACTATAAAGGTCACTAAGCTCATCAATCATCTTCCCTGCTCTAACATAGATATCAAAACACTTTTCGCAATCCACAAGCTCCATTTCGGTAAATCTATCAAACAAAAGCCCCAATGTCTCACGAATCTCCCCATACAACCAAAAACTATCCTTCAACACCTGATAGAATGCAACAAGCACAAGCCTACTGTCCCTAGCCATGCCCGACGGTTTGGAAGCCAAAACTCTATCCAAAATTCTCAACAACCTCTTCAGCTTTCCTAAAACCTTCTCTGGTCTCATTTCACGAATAGGTGTTGCCTCTCTTCTCTGCTCTTTCCTCACTGAATACTCATTCACATCATCATAAGATCTTGATCTCCTAGGCACACCGTAGCCATAATCTTCCCTAAACTCTCTTCTTCCCTCAAAGCCATCACCACCCTCATCACCTCTGGATCTCCTCTCATCACCTCTGGATCTGCTCTCAAACACCTCAAGCTCTACCTTTTCATCAAGATACAAAGCATAAACCCTCACAAACCCCACATGGTCCCAAGAATTCGAATGAGCCTCGTCTCTAAAACCCGACATGTTCAAAACCCTCATCCCTCTCCTCGCAGCAAACGCGATCTCCTCCTCAAACAAAGGGTGCCCGTCAGCCAGAAGCCTGTGAACAAGCATCAAAGACTTGAGAGCCACAATCCAATCGTGGGTCTTCCTCAATCTCCTCGAAACAGTTGCCACACACGCGGTAACGTAACCCCTCGAATTGTTAGTGAGGTATATAATCTCTCTGTAGTACTTCTCATCGGCTGGGTCCTTATCGTGGCTCGTGGCTTTAACCACCAAGACCTCAACTTCCGGCGCAATATTGCCGGATACCTTCGCCAAGCTTATGCTCGTCTGATCCTTCACGACTCCGATCGCCTTCCTCATCGTGCCCGACGACATTTTTCTCCTTTATCTTTATATAACCAAAAAGACGAAAATTGAAAGGACTGAATTAACAAAGCTCGTTTCTTTAAATGTATTATAAAAGACCAGAGATATGATGACCGTAGACGGTGGAAGAAGAAGGGGATGAGAATGAAAAAGTAGCAAAAGGACTGAGTCGTAGGAAGAAACTTTTGAAGCGTGTATTCTCACTTAACCTTCATGATATAAAGAAGCCTAAGGCGGGCAAAAGGCCACATAATACGCCGTCGTTTTTTTTTTGGGATCAGATCCTCATTCTTAACTCCATCATTTTTCTTCTTCTCTTGATCTGCTACAATGTAAGGTTTAGTTTGTTTTTTTGCTGGTTCTTGTAGCTTTGTCCTACTCTTAAGTGTAATGGCCTTGAATTGTTCTCTTGGATTTGCTTCGGTATTACTCGAAAGGCTTCCAACGCTTCCCGTAAATAATGCATTCGCAAGTTGGTTCACTTGAACCTCTATATTGTAAATAGACAAGGTATGATTCTTTACTATTTGCTCGTATTTCCTTTCCATACTCATGAGCTTGTCTATTAACTCATCCAATTTTGAATCCTATGAACTTGACTTGTCTTGTTGAAACCCTAGTAGGCCTTGATTTTCCATTTGAGTCCCTGCATGGTTAGATCAAAAGAAATTCAGATGGTTCTACTACCCAGCATTATATGAGATCAAGGATTATTAGCTCCTTGATCATATTGTGTTGATTGAAGTGGAATTGTTGCACGTTGTTGTTTTCTGCTGGGAAGCAATCAGTTGTGATATGTCTCTCTTGTTCGCATAGCTCGCATTCGTGCTGAATTGTTTTGGGTGGAGAGAAAGAGGTGGTTGTCAGGCTATTTAATTATTTGATGAGGTTGTTAATCTCAGCCTGCAATGTTGTCAATTAATCCATAACAATTGTTCCTTTTGGATCTGGGAAGGTTGACTGCTATTTATTTCGTTCTGATGTCCAAAAACAACTATTGTACGCCATCTCTTCTAACAGATCGTGTGTTACTTGCATTAGTAGTTGTGTAATTCTGTGATGTATTTCCTCCACCATTATCCTTTTTATCTCTTCTTTGCGTTTAGCTCTTCAGATAATGTCTAGATTGATGCGTCTTTAAACCTCAATCACACAAGAAAGGGTAACTATTCCTTAAATCAAAGGAATTGAATTCGTTCGAATGTTAAAATCCCCAGTAACAATTCCAAAAACTTATTGTGTAAGTTTTATATCTAATAATAATAAAAATCTCATTAGTCGCAATTATACGAATAGTATCTTATACTATAAGAGGTTATCATTCCCTCAAGGATTCTGCAATAGCTAAAAATTTGAACCTAACTTGTCAAAAGTAACACAAATTTGATTTATACAAAGTCATTTGGAGTTAATGAGTAGAAGGAACACTAATAATGTATCATGGCGGAGGTTGTGTGACAATACCACAAGAGGATAAGTGATTTTTTAAGGTATGAAGATTGAAATGAAACAAAGGTCACACTATAAGGGATCTAGTGAAATAAACTAATATATTATGGCAAGTGAAAGTAAAAATCTTTAATTTAATCTTTATTTATTAATAATGTGCTAGTTATACGATCCAAATTTAATAATTTAAAATTAAACTATAAATTCAATTTGAATGGTATATAAAAATATTTTAAAACCATTGCTTCTTGATTAAAGATATTGTTATAGGCTTTTGGTTAAAGAGAAAGGGATTAATAAAATTTATGTATTAGGAATCCTAAAGATTTAACCTTTGAGAGTTACTTTGTTGAGATGATATAAACTTTTGTATTATAAACCCTAAAGATTTGAACTTTGAGAGTTACTTTGTTGAGATGATAGATTGGGCATTAATTTTTGAATTGGTAAAATTGCCCAAAAGGTCTTTTTTAATTAACTTGTCAAGTCAAAAATAAAAAGGGGGGATAGTTTAGTAATTGACTAGGTTGGATGTTTCTGGATTAATTGGATTGAATTTGAATATAGGGAACGATAATTTAATGGAACCCAATTGTCTTCCTCTTCGTAATAACTCTTGGGCACATAAACCAATTAGTGGTTACTTAAGTAACCATCGTGCTGCCCATCTTTCATCTTTTTGCATTGAGTCGCCATCTTCCCTCTTCAGATCTAGAGTTCAACATCACCTTTCTATTCAATTCGATGATGCCATTGTGATGAGTTCGCTTGCTTCCACAGATGCTACACACTACTGAGTGGCAGAGGGTAGAACAATCCACCTTGTTATCTCTAGATATATTGAAGGAAGAAGATAGAAGAAACGGAAGAAGAAATGAAGAAGAAGTAATGAAGAAGGAGAAGAATAGAAGAGATACAGAGAGAAAATGAAAAGAATAAAAGAGATACAGAGAGAAAATGTAAGAGAAAAAGGAAGTATTTTCTATTTTCCAAAAATTTTCTTGTTTTACATTTTTTGTGATATTAATACTTCTCTCCCCTTTCTGTTACAGGTTTAAAAACATGAAATTCTTCGAATATAAATCAACCAACTCTGGAACAGCCTGGAAGTAAAAGAATAACATAAATCGAAGAAATAACTTCTACATCCTCTATAACAAACTTCTTTTATTTTCTTGGGCTTATGTGTTGAACTGAATTTTTCTATTTTTTGTTGGGTGCAGTGTTAATAGAGGTCGTGTTACGTTGTGTTGTCCTTTTGTTTGACTGTGCAGACGCTGGACTTTGATTGAGTCTTAACAGTTCTTCCCCGTTGAGCCTAGCCTTGTCCCCAAGGTAGGATAGCGCTTAGTCAATTATGAATAGTCTTCACAAGTAGCTTCAGATGTATCCAACCTGACCACTGAACTAAGACTTTAGTCACCACTCAGTTTCTTTCTTTGATCATCTTACTCTCTAATATAGCCATCGGTTTTAATTGAATCTCACCTTCTGGTCCGTTTAGGGTAGTTCAATTATAGGAATAATTTTAGGTCCAATTTGTTTCTTCAATTATGAAACATAGAAGACAGGGTGGATTGATGAGCCTTCTAGAAGCTGTAACTTGTAAGCCATATTTTCCACCTTGTCCATAATACTGTAGGGCCCAAAATATTTAGAAGCTAGCTTCTGATTACGCCAGATGCCACTGAGGTCTGTCTATAGGGTTGTAGTTTAAGATAGACTTGTTCACCCACCTCAAAATTTCTTCTAGTCCTCTTTCGATCTGCAAATCTTTTCATCCTCTCCTGAGCTCTTTGTAGCTTTTCTCGTAGGAATTTGATGGCCATAATTCTGTCCTTGATGAATTGGTTAACAGATTCATTAGGAGTTGTAACAATTTGCTCAAAACTATACTGTGGAGGGTTTGTTCCATATAGAGCATGATAAAGAGTGATGTCTAAAATGGAGTGATAGTTAGTATTATACCACCATTCTGCTAAGGGTAGCCATCGTGTCCATTGTTTAGGGTGACTTCCAACCATGCATCCCAAATAAGTCTCTAAGCACTGATTGACCCTTTCAATCTGTCCATCACTCTGAGGGTATAAGCAGTATTTAAATTGAGTGAAACCCCCAATGCCTTGAATAATGATTGCCAAAAATTACTAGTAAAGATCTTGTCTCTATCAGAAATTATACTCTTAGGCAACCCATGCAACCTATATAATTGCTCAACGAATGTTTTGGCAACAACTGTGGTAGTAATCGGATGAGTCAAAGCCAAAAAGTTGAACCCTTTTTGCGAGTCTTCCGTTACCACCATTATTACATTTTTCCCTTCTATTGTAGGCAAACCCTCTATGAAATCAATACTTATATCCCTCTAAGAAACCTCTGGAATTGGCACAGGTTGTAATAACCCTAAAGAGTGCACATGTTCTGGTTTACTCTTTTGGCAGATGTCACACTCACTAACCTTCTTTTTTACATCATTTCTGATTCCCTTCTAGTAAAATAATGTTCTATTTTTTTGTAAGTTCCTAATTCTCAGAGTGTCCTCCCACTGAATCACTATGCATATTAATAATCAACTGCTCTCTCAACACTTTATTTCTACCTACTACCACCTTGCCTTTGTACTTGAGGATTCCATTATCAAAAGTATATTTTGGGTTGATGTTATGTCCAGGTCTAATATCATTGATGAATTTTTGGATTTCCAAATCACCATGATAACTCTTTAAGACTTAGTTCTGCCAAGTTGAGGTAATGATAGTGAGGCTTATTAAATTCCCTTCTTTTGATTCCCATCTTCTAGATAAAGCATCAGCAACCTTATTCTCTCACCCTTTCTTGTATTGAATCTTAAAGTTCAGACCCAATAACTTAGCAAACCCTTTTTTCTGTATTGGTACAGTAATCTTTTGATCCAATAAGTACTTCAAGCTTTCATGGTTAGTCTTAATTATAAATCAATTTGGCTCCAAATAATGTCTCCACTTCACTACTGCCATTAATAGAGCTAGGAATTCCTTTTCATAGGTGGACAACTCTTGATTTCTTCATCCCAGTGGCTTGCTCATATAGGCTATAGGTCTGGAATTCTGCATTAACACTACCCCAATTCCTGAATCACAAGCATCAATCTCTAAAATGAAAGTTTATGTGAAATTTGGCATAGCTAACACTAAGGCTTCAGTCATAGCTCTTTTCAATTTGTTAAAGGCTTGTGTAGCTTCTTCTCCCCAGAGGAAGGAACCCTTCTTCAATAAGTTTGTTAGTGACTTGTTGATCAGATCATAATTCCTCACAGATTTACGTTAGTAGCCAGTGAGTCCCAAAAACCCTCTCAGTGACTTAATAGTAGTTGGTGTAGGCTAGGTTTGCATCACTTCAATCTTTTCAATGTCTATTGCAACTCCTTCCTTTGAGATGATATGCCCTAGGTACTCCACTTGTGGTTGCCTAAAATAGCACTTAGATGCCTTTATGTACAAATGATTTTGCCTTAATTTCTCCAGTACAATCTACAAGTGAAATAAGTGATCCTCCAAACTTTTACTGTTGATCAGTATGTCATCAAAAAATACAAGTATAAATCCTTTAGATAAGGTGCAAAGATATCATTCATTAGTACTTGAAACGTGGCTAGGACATTAGTCAGGCCAAAAGGCATAACTAAGAACTTGTAATGGCCTTAATGAGTCCTAAAGGTTGTCTTAGGGATATCTTCATTATACATTCTGATTTGATGGTAACCAGATTAAGGTTTGGCTTAGAAAACATTGACACCTCAAATAATTCATCTAATAAATCATTAATCGTAGGAATGGGAAATTTATTTTTTACTGTCATTTCATTCAACCTTCTGTAGTCTATACACATTCTCATAGTGCCATCCTTTTTTTTTACTAAGAGAGCTGGTGAAGCAAAGGGGCTATGGCTGGGCTGGATTATTGAATTTTCTACATCTCCTTCATTTGTCTTTCAATCTCAGTTTTTTGGGTAATATGGGTATCTATAAGGTCTTAGGTTAACAAGTTGACTTTCATGTTTTAGCATAATTTTGTGGTCATGTTTTCTAATGGGGGTAGTGTTTTTGGTTCAGTAAAGACGTCATTGTAGTTATTCAACAATCCTTGTATCTCCATTGGAATGCTTGTACCTAAAGGTTTGGATTGTAGTGAGTGAATGTGGGCTTCCCATTCTATCTCTTCTCTTTCTAACATCTTCCCCATGGTCTCTGCTTCCATCAATTTTAGAGTTGCCACTCCATTAATATTGGGCCCCGTTTCTGAAGCCCAACAATCGCTCCAAATATCATAAACATAAGATGTGAGTGCATTTCCTATAGGGTTATTTTCAATGAAATCTCTTTAACCCCCATTGTTTCATCCCCACTCTCATAACATCTTAAGCCACAAAGGCAAGCCCATACAACGAAATCACAATAATCACAATTGACTTCTTCAAGATGGTAGCTCTTAGTCTCTAGTTCATTTAGAAACAAGAACCACCTCAATCGGAGCTCTATAGCTCAAGATATGCTTAAAAATCCAAAGTATGTTTATAGCCCAATTATGCTCTCTCAATCGACCCCTCACTTCCTTTCTATCAAACTTTCTGAATTTAACTCCAAAGGCTATCAATTTTTATGGAAAGGTAGAAACACGTGTTAGGAATCTATCGCCTAAGAATTACCTCAATCGGAGGTCAGACGAAGAAGTTATGGCTAAACGAATCCAACATGTTCATGACCTTACTCCTATTGAACATGCCTTGGCGCAAACGCCATAACTCTCACTATAGGTGTCAGATTGACTTTGTTTTTAGACGGCTAGAAAGAAGCCATCTAGATAAACAACTTTTGTGAAGACACAAAATTAAAATTTTGTCATTTTCAGGGTCAAAATAAACGAATCATGTGACCCAACACGGTCAGGCAGTGTAACCTTCGGGTGGAGTAGTGCTCCTGCGTTGGAAACACACGGGCTGTGTGATTTTACACGATCAGACCATGTAACCTTTGGGTGTAACAAATTTTTCACCCTCTAAAACTCCTCCAAATGGTCCTAAACCTATCCTAACATCCTATTTCCTCATATTCTTCTCCAATACCACCTTTCTAGTGCCAAAAACTAATTTAAATCCATTTAATTTCTAAAAACATCGTTGAATCTCAACTCCAAAGGATTCATCACACACAATTTTTCTTAATTTCACTTCTTCTAATGTAATATCACTCCTTAAACACTCAATTACCAATTTGAGTGCATTAAACTCCCAAACCTCAACTCAATTGGTTCATAACATACATAAACTGATACGGAAACCCCAAGAAATCAAGGTTCTTGAAACCCCCTAATCCTATTGAATCAAAACCCTAATCTTTCTATTCTACGAACATGCCAGATCAAACCCCAAATCATAAGTTTGAGACCCAATCCCAAAGAAATCAGAAATCAATTTACGTTGCAA
>JAOSBP010000205.1:384482-424431 GCA_027563825.1 Erythroxylum mucronatum
TGGGAAAAATGTCATTTCATGGTACAGGAGTGCATTGTTTTAGGTCACAAAATTTCTAGCAAGGGTATAGAAGTAGATCCAGCAAAAATTGACGTCATTAAAAAATTTTCACCACCAAACAATGTTAGAATCATTAGAAGTTTCTTAGACCATGCTGGTTTTTACTATAGGTTCATTAAGGATTTTTATATGATTGCTAGACCTTTGACTGAGTTGCTTAAAAAAGATGTTGTGTTTGCTTTTGATGATAAATGTTTGACATCTTTTCAATTTTTAAAGGATATTCTTGTGACTACACCTATTCTTATATATCCTAACTGGTCTCTTCCTTTTGAATTAATGTGTGATGCAAGTGATTATGTAGTGGGTGTTGTTTTAGGCCAAAGACGAGGTAAGACCTTTCATCCCTTTTTTATGCAAGTAGGACACTGAACAGCGCACAACGCCATTACACCACCACGGAGAAAGAGATGTTGGCGGTTGTGTTCAAATTTGATAAGTTTCACTCATATTTGGTTTTGTCTAAAGTGATTGTGTATATTGACCATACAACCTTGAATTACTTGATGACAAAACCCTACTCTAAACCAAGATTAATTCGTTGGGTGTTACTTTTGCAGGAGTTTGACATTGAGATGAAGGATAAGAAGGGAGTTAAGATTTTTGTAGCTGATCACTTATCAAGGTTAAATGAAGCTTCCATAGAGAGTGCAACAAAGAAAGACATTCAGGAGACTTTTCCTGATGAACATTTGATGGTTATTACAGTTACTCCTTAGTTTGCAAACTATGTAAACTACCTTACTAGTAATATCTATCCCCCTGATTTTTCTTATGCTCAAAAGAAAAAAATTTGCCTGAGGTAAGATCCTATCTTTAGGATGACCTTTTGCTTTACAAGATTTGTGTGGATGGTATTGTTATGCGCTGCATTCCTGAAAAGGAAATGTCCTTTGTGTTATATCATTGTCATTCTAGAGAGGCTGAGGGACATTATGGTGCATCTAGGACAGCTCATAAGGTTTTAGAGTGTGGTTTCTATTGGCCGACCTTATTTAGGGATGCATTTACATTTGTCAAATCTTGTGATAAGTGTCAAAGGGTCGGAAACATTAGTAAGAGACATGACATGTTATTAACTAACATTCTTGTTTGCGAGGTTTTTGATGTTTGGGGCATAGACTTTATGGGACCATTCCCTAAGTCTTTCTCTAATCAATATATATTGGTTGCTATTGATTATGTTAGCAAGTGAGTGGAAGTAGAGGCATTGCCCACAAATGAGGCTAGAGGTGTTGTTAAGTTTTTTAAGAAGAATATTTTTACACGTTTTGGCACACTAGGACTATCATTAGTAATGGGGGGACACATTTTTGCAACAAACTTTTTGATTCATTATTAGCTAAGTATGGGGTGACCCATAAGGTTGCTACATCATACCACCCCCAAACTAGTGGGCAAGTTGAAGTCTCAAACAGGGAATTAAAGAAAATACTAGAGAAAAATGTTATTGCTTCTAAGCGGGACTTGTCTTTCAAACTAGATGATGCACTTTTGGCATATAGGACCGCATTTAAGATACCCATAGGCATGTCACCATTTAAGATAATGTATGGCAAGTCTAGTCATCTTCCAGTTGAGTTAGAGCATCGTGCATACTAGGCTACCAAATTTCTTAACTTTGATTTGTATTTTGCAGGCACTAACAGACTTATATAGCTTCACGAGCTTGAAGAGTTTCATTTGGATGCTTATAACAATTCGAAGTTGTATAAGGAGCATGTGAAGAAGTGGCATGACAAGAAGATCCTCTACCGAGACTTTAAGGTAGACGACTAAGTATTAATGTACAACTCCCATCTTCATTTTTTTCTAAGGAAGCTTAAGTCAAGATGGTATGGTCCATTCAAGGTGATCCAAGTCCTTCCTTTTGGGGTCCTTGAGGTAAAATGAGAAAATGAAAACCCCTTCAAGGTAAATGGACAACGAGCTAAATTGTATATGCCCAGGTTTGTGGATAATTCTGAGGAGCGATTGTCTCATTATGACACTTCGCCTCCTTGATCGCAGTATATGCCTTTTAGTAGGACTGTAATTTTCTTTCTTTTCTTTTCTCGTTATTTCCTTTGTGTTTCTCTCTAGTTTAATGCATTTCTTTGAGTTGTTTCGAGTTTTCTTTAAGGTTTACGTAGTTGGTGGCAAAGAGTTCTTAGCCGGTTCTTTTTTAGGGAAGTTTCTTCTGCCTCTTTTCCCTCTTTGTGTTTGATTGTTGGCTACTTGAACTTTAGGGACAATGTTCATATTAAGTGTGTGTGTGGGGAGGGGGGTTGAGATTATGCACACGCTGATGTTTATGATATTGATGTTGATGTTGAGAGATATACACTTAAATGGTTGCGACTTTTTTGGTAGCTAACTTGGTTCCCACTTTTGATGAATTTGACCATACGATTTTGTTAAAGTAGTTGGAAAGAGAATTGAGTTGTATGCGTGAATTTGGATTAGGCATCTTGAGAGGATAGTGAACCATGTTGATTGATTGAAGAAGTTGATTGCATAAACTTAGTCAATAACTGATGCTGAGTGATGAGGCAATGTATAGAGTTTTGATGGATTTTCATTTAAACACATGTGAGTTCTTGAGCTATATGACTACATCTCATAGTCATTTATTTTATTTGTTGTATGTGACGCTTCCCTATGTGAATTACCTTCAGAACTTGCTCTGAACCTGTTTGATAATGCTAGTTACATGCTTTATGGATATTACAAAGGCCTTCTTTGTTTTTAACCTTTAGCTTAAATGACCCACCAAGTCATTTTTCCGTTGTTATGCCCTTTGAGTGTTGGGCCCCATTTTTTAAGCCCAACAATCGCTCCAAATATCATAAACATAAGACGTGAGCATATTTCCTATAGGGTTATTTTCAATGACATCTCTTTAACCCTCATCGTTTCGTCCCTGCTCTCATAACATCTCAAGCCACAAAGGCGAGCCCACACAACGAAATCACAATAATCACAATTGACTTCTTCAAAATGGTAGCTCTTAGTCTCTAGTTCATTTACAAACAAGAACCACCTCAATCGGAGCTCCATAGCTCAAGATATGCTTAAAAATCCGAAGTATGTTCATAGCCCAATCAAGCTCTCCAAACCGACCCCTCACTTCCTTTCCATCAAACTTTTTGAATTTAACTCCAAAGGCTATCAATTTTTATGAGAGGTAGAAAAACGTGTTAGGAATCTAACGCTTCAAGAATCACCTCAATCGGAGGTCAGACGAAGGAGTTATGGCCAAACGAATCTAAAACGTTCATATCCATATTCCTATTGAACATGCTTTGGCGCAATCGCCATAACTCTCACTATAGGTGTCGGACTGACTTCGTTTTTGGACGGTTAGAAATAAGACATCTAGGGATACAACTTTCATGAGATAAAAATTGAAATTCTTTCGTTTGGAGGGTCAAAATACACAGATCGTGTGATCCTACACAGTCAGGCCATGTAACCTTCGGGTGAAATGGTGTCCCTACGCCCAAAAACACATGGCCCATGTGATTTTACACGGGCAGGCCGTGTAACCTTCAGTTGACACAAAATTTTCACCTTCTAGGACCCCTCCAAAGGGTCCTAAACCCATCCTAACATCCCCTTTCCTCATATTCTTCTCCAATACCACCTTTCTAGTGCCAAAAACCACTTCAAATCCATTTAACTACTAAAAACATCATTGAATCTTAACTCCAAAGGATTCAACACACACATTTTTTCTTAATTTCACTTTTTCTAATGTAATATCACTCCTTAAACATTCAATTACCAATTTTAGTGCATTAAACTCCCAAACCTCAACTCAAATGACTCATAACACACACAAACTCTCATCATTCTCCATAGCTATCATGATCATACTTCCTATGCAGTGTCATCACTTATAATGCTCATATCTCTCAACTTTGATATCCAAAATTTACATACTTTATAGCGTTGGAAAGATGAGAGGATAACCTACAACTTTCATGAAGATCACTTTGTCCAATTCAGCCTATGTTAATCCAAATTTTCCCTTAAAGTTGGTTCACAATTTCTGCACCTATGTACTTACAAAACGCAATATCCATTCAAATCAATTCAACCGCTAAATACTTTTTTTTTAACTTTTGAATCCCACCTCAAATAATTCATCCCATAAAACCTTTCCAATTGCTAATATCCTATTCTAAAACAAACAACAATTCGCAATCTCAACGAAGAAGCATATGTATACATAAAATCCACTTCCACAATCATCATGCTCAACCTTTAAAAAGACATATTCATATACAAAAGGAAATCCTCAATTTTGCATTCTCATTACTAAGCAAAGTAAATATTTGAACAAACTTTATTTATATATCAATATACACATCACAAAGTTAAAATTAATACAAATGGATGCTCAATGTTTAGCATGCTTAACAAGCTATACAAAAGTATCTGAACTAGCTCAATACAAAAGCTAACTATCTCGAAAGTGTCCAATTGCCATTCAAGGATTGCTAATCTTCTCGTTTTGCACCTGAGGAGGGAATATGATGGGTTGAGCTACACAGCTCAGTGGCTAATATATTTATAGCCATTGGCGATGAGCCACACAATCATACATATATGCATTTATCCATATAAGCACCTTCATTTGATCTAACGATGTAAGTTCAATAGTCACAACTCATATCTTAACACAACAAAATGCAAAAGCACACACAATTTAGCTCGAGGGTTCCATGAACAAAACAGTCCCTTTTCGGATCTCGTGGGCTACAAGCGGGCAACTAGGAGAAGGCTTTACGTCGACATGCACGTGACTACGAAACGGTTCCTCTCTCGCCCAAACACAATCAAATCTCATGCTCAAATCAATCAATTACAAGTTCATATTCTCATTATTTTTCTTCTTTCCATTTAATCAAAATGCCATAATACAAAGCATAGCATAATCATGCTCATAATTCAATTCAAAATGTCATAACCTTTTTCAAGGTATAACATGGTCATAATTCATCATACAAAAAGCCATTCGTCTTTTATGGCATGACATAATAATGAATCATCATACATTTTTCATACAATCGCAGCAATTCAAATTCACAAAATCTAAGCATAAACATGCAAATAGGGTATTTGCCCATCATACAACAACCGTAAAGATATTACCCACCTTATAACTCTTGAAAATCCAAACTCAATTTGTGCCCTTCCTCTTGCTCTTGGGTAGGTTGTTCTTGATTTCCTAGAACAACCAATTTCTCCTTTTCAATACCAATTCAATAAAACCCTAAAGCTTCAAAAATCATAACCAATGAAATCAATACAAATCAAGCTCAAACCTAACCTACCCATAGTCCATCTAGGTTAGAAAACCCAAAACGTAGCTTAGAAACCCTAAAATCAAATGGGTTTCCTTAAACCATCTTTTTCCATTCATTCCCAACACAAAAACCCATCTTTTCTACTTCCTTTTTCAACCCAACAAGAAGAAAAATAGCATAGAGCTTACCTTAACAAGATGTTTCCTCTTCGCTTCTTCTTCTTTCCTTCTTCTTTCACGATTTTCTCCTTTCTCTATTCTTTTCTTCATTTCACGTTGCTTTCTTCATCTTCTTTCTTATTCATGACACCTCCTCTCGTCTTCTTTTATTTTTAAGACAACATTTTAGTTGTCTTTCCCATTTTGCCCCTTATTTAAGTGGTCTTTCCATATTTACCCTTCTTATGTCTTTATAACTAACATCTTATACTTCTAACTTCCTAACTAATGATCATGGAAAAATTCAAGGAATTTGCTAACACTTACTACTAGAAAAATGCTCCTCATTGACTTAATTTTCTAATGACACCAAAATCATTCAATTTGGTTTGGAAATCTGAAAGTTACAACCCAAACATTTCCAAACTATTATTATATTGAAACAATATTATGTGCTCAGCTTCCATTCAAAAATTAAAATTCTTAGAGATTGAATTAGAACTTGATTTCATCAGATAAATTGTAGCCCTATTTCTCTAATTTATTCCAAATTAAGAATCATATCATTTTGATAACTAGAGAAGAAGTTATGGCTAAAACACCGAAGCATGCTCAATGAATATGTTCCAACTACATTTTCCAACTTTTAACTTCCAACATTTCACATATAATAGTTCTAACTTCCAAGAAAAGTTTGGGGTCCAACAATTAATCTTCTTTAACTCAGTTGGTTCATCCTTCACTTCCAATCTAAGCATATCAGCTTCATAATCGAAGGTCACTGGATTTACTGTTTTGAGTCAATCTACACCTAGTACTATATCACGACATCCCAATTTAAACACTCTAAGATTGAATTTAAATTCATGACATTGCATTTTCCAAATAAGTCCCTCGTAATGCCTCCCTGATTACAACTCTAACCCCATTTGTCATCATTACAGCTAAGGAAATGGTTGGCGTAGTTTTCAGTGATGTTCCTTCTACTACCTTAGGGTCCACAAAGCTATGGGTACTTCCTGTATCATTTAAGATAATTAGAGCCTTACTTTGGTGGGATCCTTGATTCTCAAGGTTCTAGGGGTGGTAGGTCATAAAACTGCATACAAAGTCAGCCTTCTACTTTATTGGATCCCTTGTTGTTAGTTAGCTGCCAAATTGATGATAGCAACTGATCCATTTTTTGTTCAGTTTAGCGGTGTGAATCTTCCAATCGCTATTGAACTCCTCTTAGTTAAATAGAGAAATCAACGCTCATTGTTTTAAACTTTTGTTCTAATTCTTAAAGCCTCTACCCTACGTTTCTCTCTACCATAGATTGAAATCTAGTATTCGCCAACTTGTCTTGTAGTCCCAGAAAAATACTCTTATACCAATTGTTAGGTCAAAGATAAAAAGAGGGGATAGTTTAGTAATTAACCAAGTTGGATGTTTCTGGATTAAGTGGATTTAATTTGAGTCTAGGGAACGATGATTTAATGGAACCTAGCTGTCTTCCTCTCCATAATAACTCTTAGGCATATAAACCAATTAGTGGTTACTTAAGTAACCATTGGGCTACCCATCTTTCATCTTTTTGCATTGAGTCACCATCTTCCCTCTTCAAGTTTAGAGTTCAACGTCACCCTTCTATTCAAATTTGATGATGCCACTATGATGTGTCCACTTGCTTCCACAGATGCTACACACTATTGAGTGGCAGAGGGTAGAACAATTCACCTTGTTATCTCTGGAAATATTGAAGGAAGAAGATAGAAGAAACAAAAGCAAAAATGAAGAAGAATTAACGAAGAAGAAGAATAGAAGAGATACAGACAGAAAATGGAAGAGAAAAAGGAAGTATTTTCTATTTTACAAAACTTGTCTTGTTTTATATTTTTGTGGTATTAATACTTCTCTTCCCTTTCTGTTACAGGCTTAGTAACCTAAAATTCTTGGAATCTAAAACAACCACTCTGCTGGAAAAGCTTGGAAGTTAAAAAAACAGAAATCGAAGAAATAACTTTTACATTCTCTATAACAAAATTCTTCTATTTTCTTGGGTCTGTGTGTTAGGACTGAATTTTTCTATTTTTTTTATGGGTGCAGTATTGATGGAGGTTGTGCTGCATTATGCTACCCTTTGGTTTGACTTTGCTGACCATAGACTTTGATTGAGTCGTGAAATAACTCTTCCAATATAACAACAAAACAAGAGTCTTTTGTTGTAATTTAAAATGTATTCTGAAGTCAATATCAAGGTTAGATAAGTTCCAAGTTGTGAATCTTGGAACTGGAGAGAAAAAAAATGAAGATCTTCGTATAATAAGCAATACAAAAATTGGAAAAAAAAAACCTCATAACTAGCAGTATTCTTGATTCTATATTTTTATTGACATATCTAAACTTATGTTAGAAGAAGAAGAGATTCAAGATATGAAATTACTCCGAATCTAAACCTGGTCCAAATGATCCGTAAACATAAGTTGACATTATGTAACACGGTTGCAGAACAGAAAATATTCTAATGGCAGTCCAATTATGTGGAAGAAGCCTCAATGACAGGCATTGTGAGGGCTCCTTGATCTCTGTCAATTTCAAGATGCTGGACTGTCCATACTCCATAGCTTCATTCATCAGCAATTCCAGGTTTTACTTACAGCTAATATATGACAATCATTATTCTGCCGAAATTTGAAACAGAAGTTACTGCCCAAGCAATTTATAGGGGAGATAAGATATAGATTCTAACTTTTGAGTTCACGTTAGAAAGTATTTACAAGAGATTGGAATCTACACTAATGAAACCAACTTCAGTAGGCTTTGATTTTAAAGATCCTAACTTTGAAGACAAATAGGGAGAAAGAAACTTTTGACGTAAAATTCCATTAAATGATGAAAACTGGCGTAAAGAAAGAACAGCTGTTGAAACTGATGTTTCTAAATGGAGACTACAAATCCATTCCTCTTAAGAAACTTGCTTTCTGAACAAATGGGAAGATTCCAATGGCAGAGTTCGTCTACTCATTCCATTTATTTTCATGAATCAACAATGCAGCAGCTTACTGGAATGGTGTTTCTGATACAAACCTTTTATAGGTACATGCAAAATCAATTATGTTCTAACTGTGAAGAATTATTGGAACCCCTATCAGCCCATTGTCAGTTTAGGCTGCCAAAATGGGATTTCCTGTCCTGCTCTGTTTTAACAACTTAGACCCGAACCAAGCTTCACCATGCTCCAAAGTTACAGCTGATGTCCAAACCAAAACAGTTAAGTGAAGAAGATTCTGAAAAATGGATATGAAGTATCGTAAATAGTTTAGTTTTTGTCTTATCAGAGTCATTCAGCACTCTAATTTCTCTCCTGTTCTTATCTTCTATTACTTGTGAGATAGAAAAAAATGCAGGGGGGAATTATTGCTGTGAAGTTTCAGCTCATAAAATTGCCAAAATGTCTGGCATATGTGCAGAAATGTGTAGATGGACGTATCCTGCATCCTCCAAAATTTGAAGGCCTAACCTGGAAACTGAATGATCCAACAGCTTTGCTCTAGAACTAGATTATAAGTTAGTTTTTGAGTTATCCAAAAATTTATTACTCAGTTCGTAAACAGCCCCCGGGGAGAAGGAACCTATATTTATCAGCATTCTCTATCAAATATGCAGGAAGATGAACTGCAGAAGCTGTGCGAGGTACCGGTCCCATCTTCTTGATCAAATCCTGAAATGTATACTCCTCAGGAAGCATGTCAAATAAGTCATCTCCCCGGCAAATTATCCTCTGAATTCTGGCTGGATCCAGAAAATCTTTCCTCCTCACTCTGTCTGCATGGCTATAAGCAGTCATCTTAAATACATACTCCTGAATTCGGCGAAAGCAAAAACTGCAATGCCATCCAGCTTCAGCAAGAAGAAACTCAGACTGGCGTGAATGCCTATATCCAAACCAGGGGCCATATATATGGACACTAGGCTGCCAGATATAGTAGTCCACAGGAAATTCAAAGGAGTACAAGTAGTGCTTCATCTGAAGGTGCATCACTGGAGGTATTCCGTCACACCATTGTAGTAATTTCAAGGTGTTTGGCCTTGGAATCTCATCAGTATCTGATACAATGATTATGTCACCATTGGAAATCCCTGAACTGCGGATAAATTTCCCCATAAATGCCCTTTGTTGCCTTTCAAGGATAAAGGGTTCTTCACGAAACCCAGGGGTAGCAACTTGACCAGGGTTAACACCATGGACAATCTTCTCTTCTGCAAAGGCAAATCGAGCCCGATTCAACTCAAAGAAAAGGGGTTTAGGGATGCCTGTGAAAGTGGTGTTGGACTCGATAATAACAAATTTGGTGATGTAGGGATAAAGCTCACGCCATCTGAGTTCAAGAACGTCTAACTCATTGCTGAAGATAATAGCATCAAATATACGACGAGGCTCAGAGCGCATGGACCAACCATGAAGATGACAAAGATGTTCCATTGAAACATTCTCTGCATAGTAGTGGGGTATGATGTGCTTGAAGGGAGGAGGTGGTTTGTCCCAAAGTGGACGCAACAAATAGCCGATTTCCTGAAAATATGCATAGATCCCAATCACACAAATTGGTACAAATATCAGGAGTAGGATTGAAATAGGCTTTCGAGGTCCCCTTCTAGTGGTCGGGCGGAGAGGTCGAACAGCCATATTTCTGAGATAAAATTGAAAAGTGAGATTGCAAATATCTTAGTATCAGAAAAGCAAACAATTGAAAATATTATAACCAATAAACTATTCTATTATCCAATAACTGTTTCTGCAGGATTAGGAAAAGAGGACAGGCACAAAACTAAGCTTCATGGTGCAGTTTTATGGAGGCTAGCAAGAACCATAATCCTACTCTAATATTAGTTAAAAAATAAACACAATCATGAACAAAATATCTATCTCTAAAGTTGTCGCGTAAATAAGAATTAATTGATGCTCTTTAACCAAACAAATAATAATATTCCTATCATCATCAGCATGAATATTGTGCATTAAATTTCAACATGAATACAATTGATCTAGAAACTAAAACAAGCATTCCCCAAAAGGGAAAACCAAGAGGGAATGAGAAAAGAGAATATCTATTCACCTAACAACCTGATACAATCATTAGAAGTAAGAAGCTGCTATTGCATTTATACATTTCAATATGCTAATCCATTCCAATCCAAGATCTTTTATTTGTTCTTAATCTCAAACGTCCAGTTTAGGTCATAATCTACAAACTGCAGCATCTAAAGCACCCACCTTTTCAATTTCATTTCCAATGGCAGAGCTAAAACAATGGATTCAACATACACACAACAAAGGAGCCAACAAGATCAAAACGAGTCTTTTAAAAGATAAGGGTCAGCTAAACAAACGAAGAATAGAAGCAAAACCGCAATTTTTCACGAAAAAGTTCAAAACTTTGCGAAAAAAATCCGAAGAAAAAGAGCCAAAGAAAAGGCAGAAAAAAAGTGAGCTTAATACCTCGTTGAGATGGAAAGAGGTCGTCGTCAGAGAAGAAAGCCGAGAGGACAAACAACGCTCCGCGAGATTAGTTACGCTCAGCCATTTTTGGTAATGGCTTGTGAGCTTCAAAATGTTAACGTCCTTTTGGTGGATAGAGACAAGAGGGCGACACCAAAACCAGCGAGGAGGGAGACGCTTATATAGGGAAAAAGACAAAAACAGAGGGCAAGATGGCGAGATACTGTAGAGTTAA
This sequence comes from Erythroxylum mucronatum, assembly GCA_027563825.1. Taxonomy (NCBI): domain Eukaryota; kingdom Viridiplantae; phylum Streptophyta; class Magnoliopsida; order Malpighiales; family Erythroxylaceae; genus Erythroxylum; species Erythroxylum mucronatum. Next base: position 395,712 of record JAOSBP010000205.1, read on the forward strand.
TGCGGACGCAGCTATCTACGGTTGGTATTAAGTCAACCGTATTCGACTTGACAAACACGGCGTCAAGTAAACTTTGCGGGGCCGGGAGTAGGAGTATTTTCGTAGGCTTAGATGCAGGAGCGTGTTGAGTGGGTTAGTGTAAGGACAAGCTCGATGACTCCATAGTAATGATGGTGACGTGGAAACACCTCAGTGCTCTATTTTTTATTACATATTTGTTAAAATTATTATTTAATTTGTTTAATTATTTATTATATTTTGTTACTTTTTTACCTTATTTATAATTCTAAATTAATATCATATTAAAATTTATTTTATTTTTAACCTTGGAGCAGCAACAGCGAAATTATTCCTTTGTGAACCCAAGGGATGCGGTTGAGTGGTAGGGACCCATCCATCTTTAACCAAAGGTTAGAGGTTCGATCCTCGATTTTGGGTATGGAGCAGCCTTAAATCTTTGGATTAGCTGTCCCACCCTGTGAGGTGCTACAAACTAACGAGGGAATTAGTCACTGGGTCCACCGGTGAATACCCTAGTTTAAGACCAAATAACTTATTCCTTTGTAACTATCAAAAGTTCAAATCACGAAAATAACTTTTTTTTGTGAGAGTACAAAAAAAATGTTGTTCCTTATTTTCTAATTAGTTGACTTTTTATTTTTATCCTTGCTAATATATTTAAGTCTATTTATTTACCTATAATTATTACTTTTCAATTTGTAGTGGTAAATGAAAGATTTTCAAATAATAAATAGAAAATACAGTTACAAAAATAATTAAGCCTCTTACCCCATTAATAAATGAGATATAAATTTGACATTTACTCTTGTGGGGTACCATATTGGTATGTTTTTAAATAGTAGTAGCTAACATTTAGTGGTCATTAACTCATTGTCTAAATATAATAATAATAATTTCCCACTCATGTTCACAAATTATAAATAATAAATAATAAGTTGCAAAATAGACTAATTTTGATCAATTACATAAATTATATTTATTGTTATATATTATATGTCTAAATTAGCATATTGTTAATATATATAATAATTTTAAAACGGCGGTGCGTAAAAAATGTCAATATTTATCGAATTTAAGTCTGTATAATAATATTAATTATTGATATTCGGTAATTATTAATCATATAACTTTTTTCCTTTTTTAATTCTTATGTTTATTATAAAACTTGTCTTCTTTTCTTGTTATGATCATCTTACTATATGTAAAGCTAAAGATGTAGATATTGTCAAAGTTAAACAAATTAGTGAAGAGCACAAGAATCAAGGGACGACTTCAAAGGCATTGCACTAATGCCATTAATTAGAAGAAACATGACAAATTGCATGTTAAAACAAAAGGAAATAGGTTGAAACTAACATTGGATATGTACCGAATCTATTAAAGCCACTATCTGTTACCAACTAACAACCAAATTCAATGGCTATCTCTAGTTGTATGGTTGGTTTTTCATAGAAAATTAAAGCAACCCTTCTTCTCAAGTGGTTAGATGTTTATGAATTGGTGAAGTTTCTATGAGTACGAATTAGAATTTAAACTATTTTATTGCTATACATAGTGAATATGAAATATTGTATTTATGGGAGCAGATCTACTGATCCATTCTACTGTGCTTTCTGTGCTTGAAACCATCCCAACCATCTATTAGAATGGTTTGGATGGCACAGAGGGCACAGCAGAATGAGAACTGCAGATCTGAAGGTGGTATTTATTTAAGGTAGAAGCTAGTTTAACCATTTAGATTAAACCAGTAATTAATGTTTTAAAAATAGAACTAAAAGGTAAATTGATAAGACAAGAAATTTAAGAGTTTAAAAGGTTTAACTTATATTAAATTGTTATAAAACCTACTAAAAATAAAATAAAATTACAAAAATTGAAAAATGGTTAAAAAGAATTTGAATGTTTAATTAAAAAAGAGATTAGTAAATGAAAATTAATTGAATTATTTTAATTTATAAGAATTTGTTAATTTATAAAATTTAACATGATTAATTAATAAATTAATATTTTTTAACAATAAAATTATTGAAATAAATTGAACTGAGAAGTGATCGAAAAAATAGTTGGTTGAAGTCGGTTTTTCTTGCTAAAAAATATGATGAACAAAACCTTTAAAAAAGCAGAGTTGATATTCATAAGCTACTTTACTAGATATGAGGTAATCATGATCAGAAAAAGGTTCTACACCAGTGATTAGAGAAGCAATTAAGGACAAAACAGAAAAGCTAATCAGGAACAGAACAAACAAAGATTTTGTTCTTCTTCTACATCAGATACAGAAAGTTTCCAAAAGCTATCATCAGTTGCTAGTCTTCACCAATTTGAGTCGTTGGACTGACCCAATGAAAGTCCTGAAGAAACAACAAAAGACAAAACTTGTATGAGTATCATTCAACCATTTCTGGGATTAGACTTTATAAGTGTCATTTCAAACCCAAATGGACAACAAAAGCCTGTGAATTAACCTCCAAGGCCAATCTTCAGGGATTAGCCAATCACCATCTGTGTCCTGGAAAGTAAGTTCATAGCTGCTCCACTTTTCTTCCCCTGTTTCAAAACAGAGCAAAAAGGCAAGAACTTGTCATTCAAATTTGTCTTATCGAAACTGTACACATACACGAGTTAAACTCCAAACTTACGTATCCCAAACATTGCAAACAAGGTCTGCTTGATCCCTGGAATCGAACTGTAGAGGCTAAGGTTAATTTTCCTGGCTATGGCTACTCCTTCCATCTTGACTTTCACGTACTTGGAGTTCGATAAGCTTCTCCGACAATCAACACAGCTATTTCCCTCTGATCGGTTCTTGGATTGACTGAATTGATAGCCTTTCTTTCTCCGGAGCTTAATCGGAGGCCACCCCACTATGTCTTCACCTTCTTCATCATCGATTCTATTAACGGCGAAAGCGAAGTCGTCATCATCATTATCATCATCTTCTTCGTTGTCGTTTGGTTGCTTATCCCACAAGAACAGAGGAAGTGTTCTCGGGACTACCCTCAACTCCTGGAAAGCATCTTGGAAACCACGTTTTCTACTCCTGCTATTGTCTTCATCGTCATCAACACCAACAACACAACACTCTGGTTTGAGAATTCCAGACACAACCAGCTCCTTACTAGGACTATAACCTTGAAAGTTCAAACCACCCTTAATGGCACTCACACCATGAATTGTTGGAAGAGCGAGACCCAGTTCAAGCTCCATCTTTTAGTAACAACAAAGAACCATCCAACAAGAATAAGAACAAGCCAATACATATATATAGCCAAAAAGAAAGATTCTTTCTTTTTTTTTACAGTAAGATTCTTTTTTTTTACTGTTTCATCTTCTGGGGTTTAAGGGATTTGAGTTTATTGTTGTGGAGGGTGTTTAAGATGACACCGAACATTACATAAAAAACAGAGAAGCAGATAGGGACAGGGAAGAGAGGAACAGAGTGTGGGGACGAGGGGACAAAGTGTAGGCAACAATTACTTTGGTTGTCTGTGAGAATGTGTCAAATGCCGCTTTTAGGCCGACCCAGCTTTGTTCTTCTTCTTCTTCTTCTGCTTCTTGCCATTGCTTTCCTCTTACTCTGCATCCATTGCCTTAACCCCACGCACTAGCACATGTACCAGTAATGTGAGGGATTTAAGGGATAAATATATCTGCTTTTACTTTTTATTTTAGTCATTATATTTTAAATTTATTAATTAATTATTATATGATTTTTTGTATTTAATTAATTTTTATTAAAATAACATATATTAAATTACGACGTTATTTTCAAATTATGAATCAGTAAAATATCACGAAATATAATGAAAAATTTTAAAATTATGTGATAATTAAATAATACTAAAAAGGAAAAAAGATAAAAATTATTTTATGAAAAATGAAATAAAAATATTAAATTATAAGAGGCCTAGTTGATTTTTTTAAAATTATAACGTTCACATTTTCAAGTTTATACTAGGACAACAACGCTCGTAGAAATCTCGAGACCAAAATTTATTAAAGTCTAATAATATGCAGCCTTATTTTTAGTTAATAAAGATATTATTTTTACATTTATACATAAAAAAAATATGCACTCGAGAAATAAAAGCATAAATAAATATATTTTTAATTCAAGCCCTAATTTTGTTTGAACTGTATTTAAGATTATAGTTTAATATGATATTTTAAAATGGAATAAATAGATAATAACATAGAAGAGAAGAGACTCTGATTAATGTGTTGGTAATTGGTAATTATGATGCGATTGTCCAGCACGCAACTCCAATAGAGCGTGAAGACTTGGGACTCTGCATATCTTATCAGCTTCAACATGTGGGGTCCATAAGATCCAACATCAACTAGTTATCATTTTTAGTCAAACTTTAAGGTCCCACACCCACAAAATCTAATCTACTTATGTATTTCACTTTTTGATATTATTATTATTATTATTATTATATTTTTAAACTTTTTAAATTGGAATAACCTGCGATCGCTATTTTTTATACGTGAACGGTTTAAATCTTTGGACTGATACAATAACTTGTAAATCACTCCAACCGAATATTCCATACTAGGTAAACCTTATACAATAAGCTTGATCGAGATAGCATAAGTAAGGAATCGATTAAAAATTGCTAACTATTACCCCTTAAATGTTTTCGAGGATGATAAATCAAAATTTTTACAATAATGAAACTTTTATTTAATATTTTGAAAATTAGACTAAAAATTAAATTGATGAAAAAAGAAGTTTAAAATTATATAAAAATATACATTAAAAATTTAACAAAGTTGAAAATTTTTAAATATAATTAAAGAGGAATAAGTTGAAATTTAATTTAAAATAAAGATTAATTAATTAATTTTAATTTATAAAAATTAATTGATTTGTGAAAACCAATAAGTTAATTAATAAATCATTTAATATAATAAAGATTATTAATATAAATTGAACTAAAAAATTAATAAAATTAAAATTTTTTGTAATTAAACCGACTAAATCGATTTAATTTTTCCAGGTATCACGACATTTTACTTATTATTGCTGATTATTTTTAGAATTTATAACAATTAAATTTTATACAATAATTTATAAATTATATATTTTAAACAACAGATTTAGAAACACAGAAAGAATAAATTATTCACAAGCAAACAAGAGCACGTTCAAGCAAAAAGACATGTCCCCTTCGTACTAACTTTGTTATGGTTATGTTCGATTCCTTCGAAAATCAAGAAAACAAAAGTAAAAAGAAATTACCATTCATGTATGATTACTGTTTTGTCTATGCAAAATTAAATTCAACAGTGACATCCCCTCGAAACAGCCTTCACAACCCAAGTCCACTGTCACTGCAAGCTTGAGCAGGATTTGATCGGAACCACCATGGCTGTCACGTGCGTTTTAGTCCTGTAGCCACACTGCACGGGTGGATCTACCACGTGCCACCCACATTCGGACAAAGGAACGCCTTCTCAGGACCATGATCACAGTCACAGACATAGTCCACCTGTTAATGGTCCTAACTATGAACCGTAGGGGACCTTAAAGCTTCCAACTTGAACCCTAGACTCTGAAGATATGCTTCCATGGTGTCGGTCTCTATCGCTTAGACTTTGAGTGTAAGAATGAAGGGTTGGTCTTGTTTCAGGCAGTTTTTTCGTCCGCGAGTTGAGAATATTGAGAAGTCCTTGTCTCGTTCTTCAAGGAACTAGCAGGTTAATTAACTTAGTACTCCATTTTCTTAATTATGGTTTAATGAGTAATATTTAAATAGAAACCAAGCCTCCAATTCAGTGAACCTTACAAAATATCTTGAACAGTGGAGCTTGTTGGGTGGTGGTCACGACATGGCTCCGAATTCCAAACTTTCCTTGTCGGGGTTATGGTTTTTCTGCACGACCAACAATGTCTTCTGTGTCAGTGATTCACCCAGTTTTGCTCCTGGATTTCATGGCGAGTATGGTTTTGTTCATGGAATTCTCGTACCAACACACAAAACAAAAGTCAAAAACTTATGGTTTATAAAGTTTAAATTACTATCTGTCATTATACATGTTAAACCTTTAAACAAAACAAAAATATTGGATGACTTCGAAGAGAAGAAGAAGAAGTAAACTAAAGATTGGAACTGGTAGAGTTTGCGTGGCTGTATTATGGTCTTAGTTGATACACACGTGGGTTTGTTTGCATTTGTGATATTGAACAAGATCAGGACCACACCAACCCTAATGGTCCTATGATTTATAGTGTGAGAGAGACCAGGCATTGAATATCTATCACAAGGAAGCCAATGATATCATATCCTCCATGTAAATCATGCATTTCAGTCAAGCTCGGTTATGCAAAAGAACAGATGAACTATTTTGTTTTTATTGACTAAATTCAAAAGGATTTATCAAATTCGAGTTCAAACTTAAATTAGACGGTTCAAAGTTTTTACGATTGAGCTGGTTGAGTCCGTTAAATTTTTTTTTAATACATTTATGGAACCGTATGTCACATGTATATGGCAGCAGATGAAAGTAATGGTACCTTGCAAACCAACAATAGACATGGGGCTTCTCGATTTGTCGATACCATTCTTTCATGTACTTTTAGACTGTTTAAGCCCAAAAGGAACAGAACAATATGTAGGAGTCAAGTATCTATCATCAGCATTTACTTGGGTGGTTGCAGAACAATTAAATACGGGAATGATTTTGCTAGTTCTTGCAAAAACTTTCTTCAGGCAGCTAAATTTGTTTGCCCTGATTCAGGTTCTGAAGGCAGCAGAATGTGAACTCTCAAGAGGGTTGTTAACTAGATTAGTGAAGCAACTGCTATTAGATTCTCTTGAAGTGATTGGTAAAAAAAAAATAAAGAACTTGAAAAGAATCACTTTCAAGCATGTCGCTGAGTTACTAAATGTCCTCAAGAAGAGAAGTATACTTACAGTAATGTTACTTGATCTGTCAGTACTATTACCTGATCTGGCTAGACTGGCTTAACTGATCCGATATTATCAGACACATACAATAACTCAAAAACTTACATGTTATCTGTTGTTCAGAACTTCAGTTACTGACTATTTTAACAATCTTGAAAGCTGGATCAATCAAAGCCCTAACTTACTAAATTACCTTAGCCATGACTTGGGTTTAAGGCCATTGAAATTTGAATGTTAAGAATGGTTCAAGTAAAGGGCTAGGGATGATATGTATGAGCTCATCAAATTTGGAGCTGAATTCAGGGCTCAAATCTGACTACTGTGCTTTAATCAAGTTTGAATATATTAACTTGAGCCTAAATCCATACATAAACTTTCAGTTTAATTGATCAATCCGATCCAATGCTAAAGGCTAGTTATCTATTGACCTTGCTTTCATGGGGTTGGTTTGTTTTGTGCAATCTGCAGAATCGTACTAGATTGGCTTTTGGTTTGGTTCTTGGTAACCACAGCCGTGCTGGTTGAAGTTGGGATTTAAACTTCTTCATCATTTCTAGTTTCTGATATTATACTTTTAAAAAGGTATTTGTTATGTCATCAATAAAGTAAGAAAGTAATATAAAAATAATACTAAAACTTTATTTAAACCTTTTAATAAAATAATTGAGTACAACTTGCACCTTTCTTCACTTTTTTTAAAAATATTTTAAAAATTAAGTTACTTTTAAGTAGAAGCAGTATTTGTAATGTCAGACAAGTTAAAATTAATAGTCTAATAATTGAGAAGTAACAAAAACTTAATTTCGTTCAGGTTACGTGACCTATGTTTGATTGGACACAAAGTTTTTAATTGAATGGAATGCAAATGTAAATAGACGTTGTATTAGAAATTTGTTGTTTAGAGGGACAAAAAAATTCATAATGTAACATAGTGAAATGTTGTCAGAAAAATAAATGGAATGGAACGAAACGTATGTATAATAATAATGAATGACAATTCTACCCTTGATAGAACAAAATATATTTTAATAGATATAAAACATAGGATTGAGGGTATAATTGGTATTATAAAAAATACTGAAGGTATATTAATATTAGGTAGTACATATTTATTATTTTATATTTCATCGTAAACTTCTTAAATCGGAAATAACTCATTTATATTATTTACGAAGGGATAAGTTGTAATGTGAAACCCTTCCCTTCTATCTTATTTCATTTCATTCTATACGGTGAATAACATTAAATTTTGTTAATGTATGCTCAACCAAGATATCACTGTAGAGAATAGGATGAGACGAACTTACTTTAGTGAGATGAAGAAGTTTGGTCCTTTAACTTGTCAATTATGGGCAAGGACAACTCTCCAATATTTCAGTGGACCATGTGTTCCAGCTATGTTTTCTTAAAGTTGCATTTTCTGCAATCAGAAGTGAAGTTAGAGATGAATTTTCTTGTCTTCTTTTTGGTAATGAGTAGAGGAAAAAGACAAGATTTTATGGTGTTCATGCAAGAAGTATACAATTTACACAAATTCACACGTCTACATTCAACTTTGTACTGTGAAAGGTGTAATCGCAATAAATAAAAAAGATCCCAACTTTCCAGCTTAAAAGTTCGAAATTTGCTGTTATATATTCTCCTCGTTTTCTGCGGTGTGTGATTCATGAGAATATTTACTAATAACTCAACCTTGAAAATCAACATTTATATATGCACTTCACTCTGTACCCCTTAAACCCTACCTTATATCCTCCCATTTCATATCAGCAAGTGATTTTAGTCCTTATGGGATGACCCCCACCAACCATTCTTCCAACTTCAAGTTCAGAGACTGATGAGAATGGATACTACTGCTTGATTCCATAGATAGATAGGTGCAGCTTTATTTCTCTGTAAAAAGTAAATCCCACCATATTGAGGAATAAAACCAGTTTATGGAATGTGGTGTCCAACAAAGGTTGTACTTTTCCCTCCCTCTGCTGATTGTCTTTTTTTCTGGCGTTTTGAGAGAAGATAAGAGAGTATACGAGCAGTTGGGAGGGGAGGGGATTCAAGTTAACTTCACGAGGTGAAAAGATAATGTTTGTTAAAGGCAAAAGGTACTAGAATCAAAAGAGATAATAATGCATACCCAATAGTCATACCAACTTATAAAAGGACAATCACAAGAGTCGATATCAACTTTCCTGTGGGAAACGTCTCCTAAGCCGAGCACCAGCAATCACTTGGCGTTTTTCATATGACATCGGCCTGAATATGCATATAGTTTGACGAACCTAACAACAACTTCAATTCGGAGAACATCAATAAGTAAGAATTAAACATGCGAAATCCCATCGAGGGGGACATCACAATCTCTTATACCAACCATTTTCTGTCATTTTCCAATCCTGTTGAATTTTCTACGGAAACTTCAGAAAAATTGTAGGAGCAATTTGTCATGTCTTGCGGCACTGTTTCTGTTTTGTTTTGAGTTGCTATCTCTTAACTTGTTTGCTTTTAGTACTCAATTTCTACACTCACCACATTCAAGACAGTGCTGTGATGCAACAGCAAGAAGCTTTTTGTGATGTGAGACTGAGCCCCCATTACTAATTGCCTCCCCAATCATAAAGAGTATGATTATTTTGTTTATCCAGCATAGACTTCAGAGCAAGGACAAATTATTATATCCTCGATCTCAAAAGCAAAACGTGCAATGGGTCTGACAGTAAAGGTTTAGTTGGACTGAAATGTAAAGTTGTGGGTAGCTCAATGAATCAGCAACTCAAAATTCATGTTTTTGTCTTTGTGTTCCAGTACCCTCTAGTCCTGTTTTTCGTTTCTCAGAGAATCATCAATTCGAATATGAACTGCAAAGTAATTGAATGAATTAGGGAAGCTTTGTAGATGCAGCAGATTAAGATATCTTACAAATACTATTAAAAAGAAAATTTCTGTAACCTGTTGGTTCTCATCGAGTCCTAACACCAAGTGTAGGGACAAAGGTAGGCCCTCAAGGACTGAAGATGGGACTCACATCACATATATACTTGCCACGTTTACGTACTTCCAGTATCTGACTCTTGATTTATAGCTGCTCTCCACTTATCTGCCACATGAAACTTGCTGCAATATTCCATACAGAAAAAAGCAAGTGGAACTGAGATTTGGCTTACTTTTACATGAGGAGATGTTAGGGGGACCTAAAGTGAAGCAATTCAGGGCCCTCCAATCAATCCTCTTTTGAACTTGTTAAAGTTCAATAGTGTTAATCAACTAAAGCAGCAGTTGTCCTGCTACTTTGCAAATACAGTAGGATGACATGACAACACTCATGCAACAACACTCACGCAACTCTTCTGTCTATATAAGCTCTTACATTTGAAGTTGATAGCCAGAGCGAGACAGAGATGGGAGATGAAGAACTGAAGCCACGGATCAAGAAAGGATTATGGAAGCCAGAAGAGGACTTGATCCTGAAAACATATGTTGAAACTCATGGTGAAGGCAACTGGGCTACTGTATCTGCAAAATCAGGAAAGTATCAGTCCCACTGTCTTCAAAACATTGCTTACGATATCATTACATCATATGTACTCCCTATCTCCATTGCATTCAGTTTATTGGACTAATGAAAAACATTAGTAACACAGGTTATCGTGTGCAGATTATTCTTAGCTCACAGAACGTACTTACCGTCTGCTTTTTACTCTTTGTTGCCTATATATTACAGGTTTGATGAGAGGTGGGAAGAGTTGCAGGCTAAGATGGAAGAATTACTTGCGACCCAATATCAAACGTGGCAGGATGACAGAAGAAGAAGAAGATCTTATTATCAGAATGCACAAGCTTCTTGGCAATAGGTAAGTGCTTCTTAGAACCAATACTCAAATAAACAATCTTGAACGTTCTTGGGGTCCTGTTTATACAATTCTTACGTGTCTAGATGGTCGCTTATTGCTGGTCGACTTCCTGGTCGAACGGACAATGAAGTAAAGAACTACTGGAATACCCATTTGAACAAGAGATGCCTTCACGGAAAAAGAAAAAATATGGAGTCTAGCAACCACCAGAAGGAAGACAGCAGTAGCAACATCCGTTCATCAAAACAAAGGAGACGCTGTCAACTAGGAAACTCGAATCCCATGTTCAGTACAGACCCTCTAAGCAGTACTCCCAAAGAATTGGATAGAAAGAAAGAAGAAAGCAGTGTCGGTGAAACTTGGATAGAGAAGGCTCAGACAGTGAACTACTACATTGAGTCTCCGATAAATGTCATGAACAATGGGACATTTGTCAACGACGACGAGCCTATCACAGCATACTTTGATTCCTTCCTCTGGTACGAATCCTTATTGCTTGGTAATGATGTTGAGATACATTCCGAGACAGGTGTAGAATCAGTGATTTGAGCTTTCATCGTCGATCTTCTTATAGGGTATGAAAAAAAATTTCTGGCGAGAGTATTCACTTTTGTCTGTTGCTTTGTGCTCCATGACCATCCTGTCCTGTCGAGGAACATATGATGAACAATAATAAAACTATAATTGCTCAAGAAGAAAATCACAATAGATGCTGAATTGAAAATGAAAAACACAATCATCACCTGTCTTTAGTGCAGGCTAATGCAAATATGAAAATGGTGTGAATACGAGGGGAAAAGATCTGATTTGAAATTTTAAAAAGGGAGATGAAATCTCCTCCCTTCTTCCATCCGATACTGAGGGAATAACTCGACAGCCATTGCAGATAATCAAACTTATATTTGAAAGCGATGCTACAAAATGGCAGGAGATGATAACATTTTTGGACGATCAAATTATCTTTCTAATATTGCATCGAAAGATCACACTACTTCTCCAAAGCTATGAATCTACATCCTCAATATATTATATTACCAAGTTTCCTAATAGAAAGGGTCGCGTTTACAATACTTCATCCTGATGAGAATATAAAAGGCTTTTCCCGTTAGAAGGAGGCAACGATGGAGGCGCTCCAAGAAGGATGGAAGCAGAACCATTCTCACCAGCACATACACACAACTTCTGCCGGAACACGTAGCATAGATCGTTCATGAAAGGGTTAAAAATGAAAAAAATGTGAAATACTTGATTTTGGTTCCATCTTAATTTTTGAAGCAGTTTATGTGGCCAAAACGAGCTCCAATTTTCCGGGACCTTAACGGAAACGTTCACCCACACGTGGTTAACGTCTTTCTACAATTATTTCAATACGTAAGCGTTCTTAACGGGTTAGAAGATCCGTATGCTTACGAATGACATGAGCAACTGCAGGAGACCTTAACCTTTATATATAGCTTTCATATCCGACTTCGCCATCACAAGCTTGATATGGGACTGATTCACACTAATTTGGATCTATTTTCTTTCTGGATTTCAACCCATTGATTTAGATCATTTATTGGGCCACTTCATTACCTTTACCTGAATCAAATTACATAACTTAGCCGATAAGTTATTGAAAAACTAAAAATTACAATTAATAGTAGTAGTCCAACATAATGAGAAAGGACAAATTTGTCCAACATTCTCCCCCTTGGACAATCATTAATTGCAGTTTTGCCTCAAGTTTAAAAATAGTTTTAAAACTCGGCTAAGTCACGCTACTGTATTGGTACCAAATTTAAAAATTAGAAAAAATATTTGATCCAAAGGTAATGAAAGTCCAACATTCCGTGCTGCAAGGCTTTTGATACTGAAAAATATCAAACACATGTGTCATGTGTAACACAGGTCTAATAAAATAACGAATATCTAATACCTTTCTAACATGAATGGGAAAATAGAGTGTGACACAATAGGATGATACCTGTATGATCTAATACGTATTATTTTCGTTTGTAGGTCTCGATTTGTCCAACTTTATGTTAAACTGCATGTGCTAAACTGTAGCAGAGAAATCCTATTTTCTCTTACCAAATGCTAAACAACATTAGAGAAACCGGATGCTAAACAATATTAGAGAAAACTTTTATGTTCTCTAACTAAATGCTAAACTGCATTAGAGAACCTTTATGAGATTATACCTTATATCTCCCTATGTCATGTCAAATTTATGGATATTCGTACTAAACTGTATATGTCTAAATGACATAGGCTCAAGGTCAATCTTTATAAATGCTTAATGACCTTTAAAATGCTTAAGATCAATACAAATCTTAAGGCTTTCATTTGTATTATGACTATACACAAGAACAATTATTATTGAGGATAAAAAGATGATCATCTATATGAATAAACAATCATAATGTCATAACACATTAAAATGTACAAACATTTAAGGAGCAAATATAATGATTCCTACCTACTGTTGTCTAAGGACCTTAACACGCCCATACTGGATACATGTTTAACAAACACTAGTAGGTGAAGTCCTTTAGTCAATGGATCAGCTAATAGCTCCTTAGTCTTGATATGTTCCACTTTGACGTCACCTTTCTGAATCAACTCTTTTATGGTCAAGTATTTGACCTCTAAATGCTTAGATCTTGCGATATTTTTGTTGTTGTTACTGAAAAACACTGCAGCAAGATTATCACAATATAACCGAATGGGTCTAGTCATCGAATCTACCACAGACAACTTAGAAATCAAGTTTTTGAGCCAAACTGCCTGTGTAGCAGCTCCATAACATTCAACAAACTCTGCATGCATAGTCAAGGAAGTTATCAGTGTCTGCTTGACACTCTTTCACAATACTACACCGTCTGCCAACATAAAAATGTACCCTGAAGTGGATTTACGATCATCCAAATACATAGTGAAATCAGAGTCTGTATACCATATGAGGTTTAAATCTTTGACTTTTTTATATATCAACGTATAATCCTTGGTACTCATTAGGTATCTCAACACTAATTTAACATCATTCTAATGGTCTACACCTGGGTTAGCCAGATATCGACCCAACAGTCCAACAACAAATGCAATGTCCGGTCTAGTGCATACATGGGTGTATATCGGGCTACCAACTGCATTGGAGTATAGGACATTCCTCATAGCCACTCTCTCAACTTCATTGTTTGGACACTGTGCCAAAGATAATCTCTTGCCACGAGAGATAGGTGCTATAATAGGTTTATAGTCGACCATAGTAAACCTTTGCAGCACTCGCTCAATGTATGCTCTTTGTGAGAGACTCAATGAGTGTTAAGATCTGTCCCGGTGAATTTATATACCAAGGACAAAAGATGTTTCACCTAAATCCTTCATGTCAAAGTATTTGGCCAAAAGTTGCTTTACCTCATGCAATATGGTCAAATCATTTGACGCGAGTAAGATATCATCCACGTATAGTAATAAGAAGATAATTTTGCTCGCCCTGATCTTATAGTATAAGCATCTTTTAACTTTGGTTTCCACAAAGTCGAATGAGGTCAAAACCTTATCAAACTTTAGGTACCATTTTCTAGAAGTTTATTTCAGACTGTATATTGATTTAGTCAACTTACAAACTTTGTCAGTTGCATCTTGATCCTGAAATCCTTTAGGTTGCTCCATATAGACCTCCTCATAAAGATCACCATTCAGGAAAGCGGTTTTAACGTCCATCTGATGTAGTTTTATGTCATAATGAGCTACTATTGTCATAATCACTCTAAATGTATCCTTCGAGGATACAGGAGAGAACGTAACATTGAAGTCAACTCCTTCTCTCTGAGTGAATCCCCTGGCAACCAAACGCGCCTTAAACTGCTCAACTTGACCTTGTGTGTCCTTCTTGATCTTAAATTACAACTGACAGGCCTGCAATGTTGAGGTAAAGCAATAAGCTCTCATACCTTATTATGCCTCATAGATTGCATCTTATCCTTCATTGTTTCCCACCACAAATCTATATAGAGTCTATAAATGACTTTAGTAAAAGTAACTGGATCCACAATATGTCTTATGTCATAGTCTTACTCACCCAAATAGACTATGTAATCTGATGAGATAGTAGGTTACCTATCTTTGATGGATTTACGCAACTGCACAGATTCTTGTACCTCAAAAACCTCTTCCTGAACAGGTATAGATCCCTGTGCCTGCATAGGCATGGTCCTCGGACCTTCATCAACTAGACCTGACGATATGAGGGGCGGATACAAAATAATCATAATATCCGTCCTGCTATTTCTTAGAGGATATAAAGATCTTCCCTCATCATTGACATCGTATTCTAGAAACTTAGCCGTTTGCGATTCCACTATTCTGACCCCTCCTTTTCTATAGTAAAATATGTAGTCCTTAGGGTGGTCAGGCTAACCTACCAAATAGCAACGAGTGGAACGAGGTTGCAATTTGCTCTCATAAGGATTATATAACCTTATCTCAGTAGGGTAGCCCCACACACGAATGTGTGCAAGGCTTGGCTTCCTTCCAACCCAGAGTTTAAAAGTTGTCTTTGATACTGACTTACTTGGGACTTTATTTAAAATATACAATGTCGCGTTGATGGCTTCACCTTTAAGGTATTCGGGTAGGTTAGTCCTGCTCTACATTGATCTCATCATGTCTTTTAGGATTCGATTACGTCTTTCAGCCACACAATTTTGCTCAGGACTACTTAGCATAGTAAACTGAGTCACTGTTCCAACTGATTCCAAATACCTAACAAACAGACCCTTTTCTTGTCCTGTAACCCCTTGTCTGTCATAGTATTCCCCTCCCCTGTCAGATCTGACAATCTTTATTGATTTTATCAACTGGTTCTTAACCTCAGTCTTAAAGATCTTGAACTTATAAAAAACTTCAGACTTTTCCTTAAGCAAAAACGCATAGCCATAGCGGGAATAATTATCTATAAATGTCAGAAAATATCTAGCATTGTATAACGTGACTGTATAGAGATCACTAACGTCTGTATGTATGAGGTCCAATAAACCGGAAGCACGAGTTGACCTCTTTTTCTTTATCTAAGTCAACTTACCTCTACAACAATCGATATATGTTTCCAGATCACTGAAGTCCAGAGTTGAGAAAATGTTATCCTTTATCAATCTCTCAACTCTCTCCCTGGAAATGTGGCCAAGACGCTAATGCCACAACATATACGATGTTTCCTTTATGAAGGCTTTCTTTCGAGTAACAGGCTCGGCAATATAATAAGAGGCATATATTTCGTTAGGAGTGAGATACATTCTATATAATCCGTAGGATAAGAAAACAGTTCCGATATGTCTTGTATTGATTGAAATATGTATAACCGAAGTATCAAATACAAAACGATAGCCCTCTTTATCCAAAACTGATACAGTGATTAAGTTGCGTCTAAAAGACAATATATAAAAGTGTCTTGTAAAACCAAAACAAACCCCATATCGAGGTTCAATCTTACATCTACTGTAAACAAAACATCCACCTCTTCATTATTGTCGACCATTAGCTTCTCCTCTCCTTTAGTCAACCTTCTCCTGGATTTGAACCCCTGCATTGTGGAAGTAACATGATTGATATGGTTATAACTACATTGGATTCATCAATCATATAGGCCAAGGAGTTACCTAACAGTTCCTGCTTAACCTTCCATATCTTGTACTTCTAGTAATCGGCCTTCCTATGCCCCTTCTTTTTACAGAAGAAGCACCTCATGCTCTTTATGTCATGTGGGCACTTATCAATGATGGTCTGTCCAGTTTGAATATGTGGAGAGGGTTTGGGTCTCTTACCCTTACCCTTAGGCTATTGGGGCTTAGCCTTCCCCTTACCTTTGGCAGCTGCATACAGGGCTGTATAAGGTGAACTTTTAATCTTCTTCTCAGCTACAACACACCGGGCAATTAAGGCATTGACGTCCCAAACCTCATCCTGAGAGATGTAGGACGTTGCCGACATCTCAAACTCTCGTGGGAGAGTGTTAAGTGCCTGATGCATTATAAGCGTGGCAGGGATAGGTACATTAAGTGTCTTTAGTTTACTCTAAAGGTGAACCATCCTGATAATGTTCTCTCTAACGCCTCCTTCTCTTATATACCTCATAGAGAATAGCTCTTTAATCAAGGTGCTTTGCTCCACATGAAAAAAACACCTTATACCTCTGGGAAATGTTATCCATAAAAACCTCCGCTATGACCGTAACCCACTAAGCAGGTGATCTGGGATCGACCTTTTCATGGTCAAATAGCATATCCTATTTGACCGCTCTCATATTGCCATAGTTGCTTTATCAGCTTCTGAGTTGAAATCAGTAAGTGGACAAGGTCTCTCTATATGCATTGCCATGTTGATGTCAGCCATCTCCAGGGCAAACTTAACATCCTTCTTCCATTTATTAAAATTGAAACCATTTAAGATTTCAATCGTGATAGCATTGTTGTTTACAGAAAAGGTGACTGCCAAATAGAAAAGACAATATAAAGATCAATATAAATGCAGGATAACAACGATGCTTAAAGCATTAAAGCAGTATCTATACCGAGAATCCGATCACACATATTATGAAATACCTTTGGGCTAAATACATAATATATGCAATTAGACCCTCACATAAAAGGCGATCAGAGTACAAACTATCAATTCTCATGACACTACCACCTTTGGATGAATAGATCATTTAAGCAACAACTTTCCTCCATCTAATGCCTTTATATTCATCTTAAAACCCTATGTAAGACCAACACCTTTGGGCAGAATAACCAAACATAAGACTAAAGACATCCCCCAACATGTGAGCAGAACAATCCAAAATACTGACTTAGAAGGTCACTTTGGTGACTACATCGTCTTCAATACCCTAGAAAGTTCATAAACACAAGAGATACATTTTTATGTCATCCTCACATTCTATATGGGCATAATGTTTGTGAAAATCAGCTATGAATGCAAGAACTAAATGCACAATCAAATAATCGCATACTGGTATTGAAAACATTGTCTTTAAATTTTATTTGAGATTTTTATTTAAAAAATTATAAATAAGAGTGACTTTCACACTTTCCCAAATACCGAACCCACCACACGAGACATGAAACTTTAAGGGTCTCCCTTATGTGTAGCTCGGAGCACGCAAATGCACTCAAAATCAACTTACAAAAGCTATAAAACCTTTTTTCGAAATCCAATTAATAATGGAATAAATCTAAAAAAATTGAAAAATCACTTTAAAAATTCCCTTGGCCCAGAAGCTGACCCAAAAAGACCCGAGGCAACTTTATGAGAGATCTAAAATTTTTCCTCTTTTTTTAATATCTAGTGGTAACGTCAGCATAGCACTGTGCGCTAACGTCAGTAGGCGTTATGCCTGCGCGTAGCAAGAGGCACTCGCACGTAACTACACGCAACATATGCGTTTGGCACGTGCTTCGCATATGCTCCCACGCGCTCCACACGGTCGCGGACGACTGTGATTCAGACACGTGGTGGTGTGTGCATTAGTGCACGTGCCACACGCATCCATCACCTTGTGGAGTCACGTGGAAGGACGTGATTGGCACATGCAACACATGCCCCAACCAAACTGCCTTAGGGCGGTTACTGTAGCACCGTCGAGCGCGTATGGTGCACGCGCCTGACTGTGCAATTGCCCTTCAACGGGGAGGGCAATTTTCGGTGATCCCATGACCAATTTTTTTGTAAAAAAAATAAAAAACGAATAATAAAATGATGAAAACTATAATAGATGAAAATCGAAAAACCTTCGTTTCCAGTAACCCGATTACGTAACTGCTCTGATACCATGTGTAACATGTAGCATAGTCCTTATTACACGTCTCGGATCATTAATGAAATGGTAAAAAACGAAGGAAGTGTGAAATATCTAATTTCGGTTCCATCTTAACTTCCGAAGCAGTTTTTGTGGCCAAAACAAGCTCCAATCTCCCGAGACCTTCACAAAAAACGTTCACCCACATGTACTTAACGACTTTCTACTATTTTCTCAATACGTAAGCGCTCTTAACAGGTCAGAGGATCCGTATGCTTATGAATGACATAAGTAACTGTAGAAGACCTTAACATTTATATATAGCTTCCATATTGGGTTTCTCCATCACAAGTCCAATATGGGTCCAGTCCACACTAATCGGGATCCATTTTTCTCTAGATTTCAACCCATTGATTTAGATCATTTATTTGGTCACTTTATTACCTTTATCTGGATCAAATTACGTAACTTAACCGATAAGATATTAAAAATTAAAAATTACAATTAATAGTTGTCCAACATAATAAGAAAAGACAAAATTATCCAGATCAATGTGGCAACTGAGCTCATTATGGCAACTGAGCTCATTAATGACTTTCAAGAGGATAATGTTAATTAGGCCGATGCTTGCACAAATAAGAGAAAGCATAAATATATTGAAGATTACGAAATTAATAAGGATACTAGGTAAATTTTCAAGTGGTCCATCCGTCTGCAACTTTGAATAGTTGGTTGTAGATTAAACAGCAAACAATCAGAACACAATATGTACATTAGTTCTATAAACATTTGTTTCGTCTTACAACAAGTTTGATGGCTAAGAAAAGTACGCAGCACTGAATCCCATAATATCAGTTCTTGGTCGGCCATAAAAGCCAGAAACCGACAAATGTATGTGGATAAGTATGTAAGAGTCCTGTAACCATGGAAAGGGACAATTCCAGATCAAGCAATTAAAATCCAGCGGAAACAAAAGAACTAATTCAAACAATCATTCTGCCTGAGATAGTTGTGCAACGGGTCTGTCTAGCAACTCCACCAGCTGCCACAGGGAAAGCAAAAAGTAAGAAAGAAGAATTAATCAATCTTTCCACCAAGACGTACTGTCATATTCAAATATAGCTGGCACAACTATTCTCCACTTCTAAGGTGTAACATTTCACCATTTCTGGAGGTTTAAACTGAAATTTTGCTCATTGCTATAGATCAAATCAAAGAGTATTGGAGTAGATTAGAATAGTGAATGCATTTATAGAGAGAGACCTTGGACAATGTAAACAGTTGGGTGTGCACGCCATTTTGATCACGATTGAAGTTGGGTCCGAGTCGTTCCATCAATGCCACAAAAACACCAAAATGATGCTGATTCATCCTCCATCACAAACAATATTGGGGATATTAAATCACTCATTTCCTGCAAGAGAAAGATCACAATATAAACTGCAACCCCAACTTCACATCCATTGAATGCAGAAAGCAAGATAAAGCACTCTGTATCTTAGAACGAAGCAACTGGAAAATAGATTACTAAATCATTCCTAGGAAAGGTGAACGGAAAGGATCTGTACATTGTATAATACTTCTCTCTCTTTGGCCCACTAAGTACTTTATATTAAAATCTTAAATGTAAAAAAAAAATCTATAAGAAATATGCATCCAAACCGTTGGATGTAATTCAAAAGAAACTAGAACCTTGTTTTTATGAAACATATCATCAGATCAGATGATTAAGAAAATGCCTGACAGTAACCCAGATCGAAGTTGTAAAAGGAGTATGTCAATGGAATATCACGTAAGATACATGAGGATTGTCATCCCCTTCATAAAAATATAGCATCCTATCAGTCCTCACCTTAAAAACAAATAACACAGTTCTCGAGATTAGCATAAGTTCTTAGTTAAATTTTCAGTCTAAAACAAACTAACTGGAAACGGTGAGGTCATT
Organism: Erythroxylum mucronatum; assembly: GCA_027563825.1. Taxonomy (NCBI): domain Eukaryota; kingdom Viridiplantae; phylum Streptophyta; class Magnoliopsida; order Malpighiales; family Erythroxylaceae; genus Erythroxylum; species Erythroxylum mucronatum. The sequence goes on from JAOSBP010000205.1 coordinate 416,220, forward strand.
GTGGCCTCGTTCTCTAGCTTTTTAGTGGACCGGAGATACCGCCTCTCTGCATATGAATGATATCCCAACAAAAACTTCCATATCTGGAAACATTATCCAAGTCTTCCGAACAGGAAGCATACAACAGCAGAATAAATTCCTTGCGTCATACAGAACAAACCTCTTTCCGTAGTTGGTGCTCTATTCCTCCATATAGAGTATTCTTTTTCTCAAAGCTCCATAACTCGCCCTTCCGAGGCCAAGAAAGTAGGCCACTAATGAACACAAAGGACAAAGCAAACAGGTAACGGAACATAGCTTTTCATGCATGTCCTCACGGAACATAGTTTTCATGTATGCCCTCAGAAAATAGAGAACGAAACAATCTTCTGTAATAGAAGTAATGCATTCATGGCGACTGTATCATGACTGGTAAAATGATATTCCTTAGAACAAAATGGTCGAAAAATAATTCGTCTCCAGAAGTATAGTCCTCACTTCTTCAGGACCTAGGGGTGGTTCTCCTGGTTTTCCCCATTTAAGTGTTAGTTTATCAAACTGCCAAAAAGGATTCATGAGAAATAGAAAGAAACAATTTCATGTACTCACCCATGCATATCAAGGGAAGAACATGTTGAAAAGCAAGTAAACACCTGATTAAACACCCTTTATCTAACTCGCGCTAGCCACTACGAGTCTAATGCAAGAGAACATCTACAGTGGATTGTTATCTCATGTGATCAAATAAAGCTGAATAACCTGAAGTGTCATGAAACAGTCAACATCCGACTAGTGTCTAAAAGATATTTTGCCACGTTACCCACCGCAGGGGAGACAGCCCGTGAAAAATTAGTTCATAAACCACTTAAATAGCATGTGGCTGACTCATCTATTTCATGACTGCGACACTGACTCGTATGTTTCGGAGGAGCGGAGCTAATGGGAACAGTACAGCTTAAGTCAACACATGACTTATTTGGGTCCAGATTTATTTATCGCCCATGTTCCTAAGCTAAAGTGAACAGATAATACAGGAAACACAACTCAGCCACATCTTGAAAGTCCTTTTTATGATCGTTCCGAGTTCGTGCAAGAACAGTAAAGAATGATGGCCCAATTAGGGCAAAGCAGTTTTTTATAAGAAACTGCAACGTCCTAGGATGATTTCAATTCAATGAACATAGAGCCGAAATAAGCACGGGTATTTGTAATCAAATGGCCATAACGCCCTAACTTATATACCTTCTTAAAGTTGATTAGCTCAAATGTTCCTGGACTTGTAGCAGCTTCTTCGATATGATCGTGTTAAAAACAGAGGTGTTTCTGTTTAAAAAGAGAATGGACTTCTGCATCAGATCCAAATTAAATGCAAGCTTTGGTTTCTGTTACAACTCCCCGGAAAATTCGTCAGATATACCGTCTTTTCACCAACTGATTTGTTGAATTCCAGCTTAAATTCCTTTTCTTTCTATTTTTTTTAAAGGAGAAGTACAAACATATTAAGCTACTAAGCGGAGAAAATAAATCATATATCCTTCAAAAAGATAGTGAAGCAACCTACAGGCAGATTGTGATACTAATAGATGCCGATGTCTAGAGATTAATCAATCATAATGGGGCATCTCCATCAAGCTTCCTTTAAAAGTTGACTTGATTCTTATTACAGCTCCCAAGATCAAATCATGCTCAGATTGTTTAATCAAGGAGTGAAGCTCTTAACATTTTCTACTTACCCATTTTATGGGCCTTGAGGTCCTTGAGTGATACAGGAAAAGTCAAGCCAATCAACCCAACTAAATGTGGCCACACATCCATTTTGTGTTTCACATAACGGAAAACTCCAGGGACAGGGATAACTGAAAATCAGAAAGGCCTAGCAAAACACTGTGTATACGTAATATGCCTAGATACTTATATACAGAGACATCCAAGGATAAGTGTCTGTCACTAACAGTAAGAAACAATGACAGTGCTCAACACTAAAATCATATGTTCTAATTACAAAAACAGCCTTATTGTAAAAAATTACTAAGGGAAAAATAACTACATTAATAACCCTTCGCCATGAGACGTTGACTTTTTTTATTTTGGCAGCTAAAATAGAATTGATGACCTGAGAATACACCCTAGTTCATATAACCATTACAGCACCGACTAAAATCAAAAGTTAAATGGGATCAATTAATGAAAACATTTTGTTAATGGACTAGACAATTTCAAATTTTAGTTTCGAAAAGATGTTCTAGGTCACTACGCTAGAATTTGATAAAAGAAAGAAACCTCGTTTAACGTCAAATTTTTATAAAAAACCACCAATTCAGGAAAAAGAGATCAATACAATACTTTCAAAATCCTTCATCACGAGTATAAACTTGAAAAAGATATGCAAGAATGAATATGATTTTATACCTGAAGACAACACGACAATTATGTACTGCCACCCAAGAGTTGGTGTGTCGACAGATGGACCGCACCTCCGAAAATGGCACCAACCTGATGGTGTAAAGTTTCCAATCTAAATAAAGAAACAAAACAGTTTCAGCAACCAATTCATTTCCTGAATTGTCAACTAAGTTTCAGAACTTTATTATAAAGGAATCAACCTTTCTCCGTAAGTCTCGTATCAGAGCCCTGACCTTGATACGGAATCCAGTTCTGAAAATTTAGATCAAAAGAAAGGAACAAATTCAAACATAGAACCTAAAAACCACACACGCAAATAGATGAGAGGAAAAACAGAGAGATGAGAACGTAGTCGAAGCGTGAGTCAGACCAGAAAGAGAGAAAGAACACTGCCTAATCAGCTTCAATCTTCCACTAATCCTCTCGGACGCGTCTGAGTCGGATGAATAGTGACATTATCCTTCAAATACACCGCTTCGGAACCGGCCGGCTCGCTTCTCTTGCAGCTATCTCTCCCCGTCCTCATCAGGCTCGACAATTGCTGAAATGACCAGAATCTCAACAATCAAACATAAACAGAAAGAAACATAAAGATCAGAAGTAAACAGGCGAGTTAATTCATTTCCTAAGCAGATACTTACGTAACCTCCATATTCCAATCGCGTAGTCGAGTTTGAACAAGTAGCAAAAGACTTTATTGATTCGTAGCTTACTTGCTCTACAGAGGCCGTGTAGTCGGCGTCGTCCGACAAATCGTGGAGTTCCGATTCTTGCATAACCTGAGATTTCATCGGAGAGCGATAGAATTGATATAGAGGGATGGGTTTTGGCTTTTGCTTGCAGAAGGAATGGGAAAACAAAAGAGAAAGAGAGGGATCAGCCGTTACGTAGAGTCGCGCGTTTCAACTTTCATGTTTGCCTCTACTTTTTACTCCTGCCCTTCTTTTTTTCTCCCCTACCGTAATTCTTTCTTTAAAAAAGCAGTTAATCTCATTTTATCTTTTTATAATTTTAAGATAAAATTATGGATTATATAAGTTAAGCCAACTTAAATATTTCCACGTGTATTGAAAATTCAGATAAAGTGAGATTGTGATATCAGATAAAAAAAATTAGTTACAAAAACAGTTTAATAAATTCTAGACTTATGATTTAATTTTAAATATTTAAATTAATAATGAAATAGTTGGTTAATTTTCACTTTGAATTGTTATATTAATAACATTTAATTAGTTTAATCAGATTTAATTGATTTAAATTAAATTTAATAGTTAAATTGAAAAAAGTCTCTCTATTAATTATTATGAATGTTATTGTTGTAGTAATAGTTAAATTAGATTGTCATATATCAATAGCATGTATCTAGATTAAGTGTGTTATTCATAATACGTGTATATTCCCATAGACGGAGCCATATGGGGCTCAGTGGTTCACTGGATCCCTCAAAATTTAAAAAATTAAATATTTTTATTTGTAATAGATATATATACACATAAGGATTGAGTTATTTGAAGTTTAGTGGTGCACTGGGCCCCCTAAAAATTAAAAAAATTAAATATTTGGGCCTCCGATCTTAAATTCTTGACTCCGTCACTGTATATTCCTGTTATTTTCTTATGAAATAATAAAAAATATTTTTTCACAATTTTAAAATTTTCAAAATTCAAAAGAAAATTGAATGAGTTAAACCATATATAGGAATTGTAATGACCCGGCCTAACCTCTATAAACTTGAGCTTAAGCTTAGCTCGAAGCTCAATTAATTTTTAATTTAAAAAAATTAAAAAGATATTATTTTTTAATTACTTGTCGAGTCTCGGGTCAGATTGGGAATTACCAAGCCTAATCACATAAGAAATCTTAATGTTTAACCCTTTTTTAAAACTATGCCGCGAGATGATTCTCACTTATTTCTCTATTTAAAAATCTTTAAAATAATAATATAAGTTTTTAGAATAAGAGGCATGAATTTTCTTATGGTTTAAATAAATTTCTTTAAATTATTTGGAAAACTCTATATATGTTTCAATTATTCAAAAAATCTCCTTTTTGTTAGACTTACATTGAAGTAATGACGGCCCAAGACACTGAGGATAACCCATTGGAGTTTACAAATGGTCATAAACGGGCTAGAGGGAAGAGTGGTTCTGTTGTACCCAAAAAATCACAACAAATTCATTTATCGGCGGCTCCCGGCGTGGAGACCGACCGGTCATCATGAAAATCCTTGTTTGGAATGTCCGTGGGCTCGGTCGCTCACGGACAGTCGGAAGGTTCCGAGATACAATTTCGGAACAGCGCCCTGATATTTTTTTTATTATTGAAACAAAACTGAATATTGCTAGGATGGCTGGTGTTAGACGCAGATGTGGGTATTATTCGGGCATGGAAGTTCCAGCAGATGCTACACGTGCAGGATTATCGATGGGATGGAAGGAGGGGGTTAATGTTACTTTCAAAAGCAGTGGTGACCATTATATTGATGTCGTAATTGTATCTGAGGAGGGAGGAATTCCATGGAGATTTACGATGTTTTATGGACATCATGAAGAGAGATTTCGATCAGAATCTTGAGAGTTACTTCGCACGCTCAAAAATCAATCTAATAGTCCGTGGATTGTGATGGGGGATTTCAATGAAATAACATATGGATTTGAAAAACAAGGAAGGCGGATCAGACCAGTGAGACAGATGGCAGAGTTTCGTAACGCGTTGGATGATTGTGGGTTAATTGATTTGGGATATAGGGGACCTTGGTTCACATGGGAGACAGGAAAAACATCTAGAACTAATATCAGAGAGCGGTTGGATCGGGGGGTGGCTACTTCAAGTTGGTGTGAAATTTTTCCGAATTGCGAAATAAATCATCTACCTCATTCTATTTCGGATCATTGCCCCCTATTGTTAGATACAAATCCGAATGTGATTAGAGAAAGGACGGAGTTCCCTTTTCGTTTTGAGTCTAGTTGGTGTCTGGAAGATGATTGTGAGGAGGAATCCCCTTGTCTTAAACCTCTATTACTATTAAAGAACCCATAAATCTCTCTGTTAAGATTAATTAAAAAAAAGTTGAAACCAATCTAACACATGTTATAATCCAATCTACAAATAACTAGGAAAAATTGAAACTAAACAATATATTATCAATAAATTCTCAATTCATCTTGTCATAAGTTTTCCAAATGTCAATTTTCAGTAAACATCTAACAGAAACATTTTTCGTGCAATATAACTAAAGAAGCTCTTAACTAATTAAAATATTTATACTATTATATCCTTTTATTTCAATATAATTCTTATTTTCATATTTGTATTAATATGTTTTATTTATTAGTTAGGTAATTAGATAATTGTTATTTTACTTATCTAATTTTGTTACAAACAAAAATATATCTCAGGCTTTACAAGAAAAATGAAAAGGGCATCCTTTTTGGTTTTGGTAGAAACAAAAAAATACTATTTTAAGTGGGCGATTAAAGTTTAAAGAATGATTAAGGCTAATAATTATGGACAAATATGTTTGACTGACTATTAGAAATGTTTTTATCATATTCAATATAGAGAGCGACTAATTCCATTATTAAGATGAATAAAATTGGTGAAAACACAGAACACGTGCTCAATAGATTAAATGGGCCAAATCCTTAAACTTGGCTTTCCAAACCCAAACTCAACCCGTAGAGAAGTAGCCCGATCTATATACATATTACAATGAATACTCTCCTTTTCTAGGATTTTGTATCCACAGACGCTGGTGGTCGAAGCTATTGCTGGCGAACGAAGCAATGGGTAAGAGCAATGAGATTGAAAGGACTTGAAGTTTATTTGAAAGTATAAGTATTGTGTTGTGTTGTGTAAGTGATGTTAATTTATGTGTGAAATTGAGACAGAAATCCAAGGGGGAGCTGTTGAATCAGCTCAAAGACCTAAAGGCTGAGCTTGCCCTCCTACACGTCGCTAAAGTCACCGGTGGTGCTCCTAACAAACTCTCCAAGATGTACGGTTCTCTTTCTCTCTATCAACTGTCCATGAATATAACGCTTTTGTATATTCGTTACGAATACATGTTATTTAATACAATTTCATCATGTGTACCGTGTATGCTTTGACGTCTGTTTATGTATTTATGGTTTTGGATTTAGGGAGTGTTAAGGTTGGATTCTTTTTTCGCTGTATTTAGAACGGGAAAGTCATAAGCTTTTATGAAGCCATGTGCTATGGCTCAAACCGGGAACTGACTATGAAGCCTGAAACTGACCTTATATTTTGATGCTTTATTTCCATGAAAGAAAAAAGCGTTTGAGATTGCCATAATTTTCTGACCATTCCCAGGATTGGCGATTGACATTTTTGGTGGTTGTTATCATCCAAAATACATTTCAATGCCTTCCAAGCGCTCTGTTTCTGGTTTTGTTGAGAGCAGTAAGGTTGTGAGGTTGTCGATTGCGAGGGTGTTGACAGTGATTTCACAGAAGCAGAAGGTGATGGTGATAGGTCCCTACACTTGTGATAAAGTTAACGTAAATAGCTTTCTCTTTGGGTGAGAAATAAACCACAATATTTGAGTGAATTTTTCCGATGATCCCTTGTGATAATTTCTGGGTTGCTTTAAATAAGCAAAGCCATTTACATTCATGCCCAAAATGAAGGAAAACTAGCAACTAACTAAAACACGTAAACGCACGTAAGACAAGGCATAAGACAGAGCTCCAAAACAGAACACATTAACAGAAAGAAAGATGACGTAAAACACGTAACTTCTGCAACCCATTTGCACGTAAACTCTCACCTGTCAAGACCCAATCCATTTGAACGGTTCTGTCTGCATGCATGCAATGGTTCTTCACGTCCCCACTTTTCCCAGGTATTTGGGATTTGGCTTATGGCCCCTCTCTGAACGACGTGGCCTAACAGAAGGCTGCACTAAGGGAGGCATATAAGAACAAGAAATTCTTGCCACTTGATCTACGTCCCAAGAAGACGAGAGCCATTCGAAGGTCAGGCTTACGAAACATCAGGTACTGCATGTGTCCTCGTCTTGTTGTGCATTTTTTCCTGGAGGAAGTGCTCTGCACATAGTTATATTGTTTGATGTTGGCATATTAATTCTGGGATTGTAATTTGTCTTCTTTTCTTCAAAGTGGGATCTTATGGTACTATCTCCAATAGTTTGGCTTAGTTCAATTCAATATGACAATGAATTTAGTATATTTGTTTGCATTGCGTCCAAGCACTAAGATTAGATTGTCTTGTTTTTCCTGCAAAGCCTTTTCCGTATCTTATGTTGGCATTTTATGTTTGTGATTGTAATGTGTTATCTAGTGTCTGAATTGAGACCTTTAGTGTTATCTCGAACAATTTCAATTTGCACCTCACAATGAGAATGAAAGGGGTGAGTTTTTGTTGTTTTGTATCAAAGGTCTAAGACTAGAGTGCATTGTTTTTTTTTTTGCAGCAATCATTGAAGACAGAGCGCGAGAAGAAGAGAGAAATGTACTTCCCCGTGAGAATGTTAGCCCCAGATTTTTTTTATGATTATTAAGCATGATTAGTGAATTTAAAGCATTAATACACTTGATAAATGATGATAGAATAAAGTGATAGATAAATGCATGATAACATTAAATGAAGAATTGATGACATGAGTTAATGAATAAATGTTATTAAATGTGTTAGGTACAATTAATATGCTAGTTGAATTTAATATGTTGATTGAAATAAATGAGTTGGTTAGAAATAATGACTTAGGTGAACTTAAATGAAGTGTATTGTGTTAGTTGGGCTTGAGAAATGAAATGGGCCCAAATGAAAGGAAAGAAGAAAAGAAGAG
>JAOSBP010000205.1:424531-435519 GCA_027563825.1 Erythroxylum mucronatum
TGGATCATGATCAGCCGCTGAAGATTTCTCCGTTACCGCCGTCATTTTCTGGTCTTCAAGCTCGATTCATGGACTAGCTTTCTGGCCTGTGTTCGTTTTCGTTTCGCTTTTTTGGATTCTCTGATTTCTGTTTTGCTTGTTGCGTGGTTTTGAACAATTTTTTCAGCTTTGGTTGTTTATATCAATAAAGCCTGGCCAGATGGTATTAACATAAAAAAAAATATCATACACGAATCATTCAAATATTATTGACATAATCCAGATTTTAAATCAATCAATCAAATATTATTGACATAAATTTTAAATCTTACTTAAATTAATTAAATTTAATTTAAACTAATAATTTTAGATAAATATGAAAGATTATTATTTTAAATTGACTACAATTATTTCAAGAAGAGGTTAATTTTTAGATTAATATTTAATTGGTCCAGATGTTTATGACACATATTTTTTAATGTTATTTTTTATAAGAAGAACTTTTTAAAAGTGAAATGATAAGATTATTTCAAAGATCAGAAAATCAATATATTTTAGCAAATTTTAATAATCTAAGTATCAATACCATGAAATTTCATTGAGGCGAGAATGGTAAAAAATATATATAATGCAGTTAAATATGTTCATTATTAGGGTTAGAAACATAGTTAGTAAATAGAAATATTAACTATTATAGTATTATATACTCACAAATCAAGGATAGATATTACTTTTTTAGAAATATATAAATTTGTGGAGAATATACATCTAACAAAAGATTTCCATTTCCTTGTATAGGTTCACTTAACTAGTAAATATCTATTTTTCCAAAAAAAAAAAAGAAGCTACTAAATATTACCAATTTTTGAATATAATTAGCTGAGACTAACAAACTAGGAAGTGGGGCCCATCGTAAGGACACGTGTCGCTAGCTGATTCATTGTCTTCCATTCATTTTAAGCTCGTTCGTTCTCAAATTTCACACACACGCACACACACACTGAGTAGCGAAGCAGAGCAGAGAGACCTTGTGAGAAAATGGACGCAGAGAATAAGGAAAAGAGGCCACTGACGATGAGAGATCTCTCAAACAGTGACGACGAAGTCGTTGAAGCAGTTATTAATGTGCAAAATGAATCTACGATGACCAGTAGAGGGGCTTATGTTGCAGTTGCTTATATGGCCAGTGCAGGTGATGATCACTTCTCTTATTCTACTGTGTTTAGGTATGTAGATTCGTTCGTTTATAAGAATCCTTTTCCGTTTTTGATTACTGCTTTCTTTTGTTTTGTTCGGTTTTTCGTTTGTTTGTTTTCTTTTTATAGAAAGTTGGTGTTGATTTTTTGTACTTTATGATCGTGCCTTTTACGGAACCGATTTGTGGCGATCGTGTTTGGCTGACGAGAAAATATTGTGAAGATTTAATGCATGGGAAGGAAGGTTAGAAAGAAAGAAAATAGTGGAATATTCCGAATTTCTGTTTTTAAACTATTAGGATTAGACTTGGCTTGTCGTTGCGGTTCTTCGCAGTGTAGAGACTGACACTAGTACATGAAATGATGGTATTGTGAAGTTTTTTCTGATTATAGTTGTAGGCGTAACGTTTATTGCTCTGTGTGTATGCGCGTCTGTTAGTGTGTGAGAGAGAGGGAGTCTAATAATTGTATTAAGGATGTCAAATTGGTTTCCAAATGATAATGTGGTGGGCCTGAGGAAACGGAGGAATATCTAGTATTATTGAAGTCACTAAGGGCACTAATAATGCGGTGGTTGGAAACTAGAGTACTGATTTTGGAAGTGAACTTCTGTGTAAAAGTACTATTGGGTGATTGGAGCTCTCCTTTTGTGTTGCTTATAACTTGTGAGACAATTCAACTGTGGTACATCGTTATGAATTGTTGGAGTAGGGGCCATAATAGTATAAAACTGTGAGCTGACACGCGTGAATTGGAAAGAAGAGAGGGCAGTTTGGGGTTTTCTTCTGAGGGAGGCTTCTGCATGGAGCTAGTGGAGTATAGACTACAGAGCGTTGAATTTGCCTGTTTAGTTTAGACACGTGGCCGTAATCTTGGTTCTCGGCTGTGCCCCGTCTCCCCGTCCGGTCATTTCAGCAATTTACTTCCTTGTCAAGTGATTTGAATCTTTCATAGCCAACCCAGTTCCCTCTCTAGTATCATCTTTTGCTTCCATGTGCAGTTCTCCTGGTGATGTTTAACAAAGCAGCACTTTCTTCGTACGGTTTCCCATATGCAAATGTCATCACACTTTTTCAGGTACGTAACTTGTTAGTTCGTTTATATTTACTTCACCTTGGATTTTTTCATTTATTGCAAGTCGTCCTCTGACTTTTCAAGGGCAGTCATGAAGTAAGCTTCTGAAGTTACTTGATTTCATTTTCTCACAGCAGAAGTCAGAAGATACACTGAGTGATAGCACATCGAACTACTATTTTCTATCGACATGCATCTGATACTTGTCTACCAAACCCGCATATCTTATGGACATGCACATCAATATAACTTCAATTTCACATAAGGATTATACAATGATAGTTTCCCTCATACCAATACTCTTAAGTCTTAACCCCACAGGTCATTCTTGTCATTCAAACTTCCATTTTCAACTTTCTTTTAAGTTCGTGTTTCTTTGAGGTACTGAAGAAACACACTTCCATTAACCGTCCGACGTTTACGATGCTTTCAAAAATTTCTGCCTAACCTAAAATACCAATTGAATAATCCATTGTTAAATTGATCACCTGATTAATTTTCCGTAACTATCTGATTTTATGTAAATTCTAGATGCTATGTTCCTGCACTTTTCTCTATGCAATGAAATTTGGGAATTTTATATCTTTTACAACTGCTGAACCAAAAAGCAAGTCTCCTAACCCTGCAAGGCTGGTGCCGTTTACGACAATGTGTCATACACTTCCTCTGGCGTTCTCATATCTGCTTTACATGGTACGTACGTGATAGTATCCATCACGATTGTATCTGCGCATAAATCTTCAGCTCTAATTTGAATTTTTTTCGTTTTTATGCTGTCCGGTAAAGCTGGTCACAATGGAATCTGTGCGTGGCATAAATGTTCCCATGTACACTACAATACGGCGAACTACTGTAGCTTTCACGATGGTTGTTGAGCATATGTTAACCGGCAAGAAATACTCCAAACATGTTATCTTCAGGTATATGTGGAATTATTTTATGTTGCTCTATGCCATTGATCTTCTACGAGCGAGTCAAGTTTTATCTGTCGAAAGATTCATCAGTGTCCGTGTACAGTTATATACGATCTGTTGGAACTGCTAATTGCTTTAACCATTCTAGGAATTATTTTTTAATCAAAAGATCACTGTTCTTTAATCGATAAAAGAAACTTCTCTCTGATGTGACTCTTCGCATTCTAAATTCGGTGACTTTCCATTTCAATATTATATAACAGTATGCATAAGATATTCCTGTTAATAATACCACCTCTAGCATAAAGAAAAATCTGATGATTTCATCAGTGTAGGGATCATCATAGTTGGTGCCTTCATTGCTGGAGCTCGCGACTTGTCATTTGATGCTTATAGTTATGGGGTTGTATTTATAGCAAACATCTGTACAGCCGTCTATCTTGCTTCTATTGTTCGGATTGGTAATATTGTATTCCATTTAGTTGGCATATTTGATCTGTTGTGTAAGGTTTGAAAGTACGCTGTACTTACATATTCTCGATATTTTCAGGTAGATTTACTGGCCTTAATAGCTTTGGACTTATGTGGTGCAATGGTGAGATAAGGGAGACAAAAACTCTATCTGTTGATTCAATTATGGTTACTTAAGATCAACCTATTCATATATCTATTAATTAGCAAATTCTTGTGTGGTGTTTGTAGGTATAATATGTGGACCAATCTTGCTTTTTTGGACATTTGTAAGGGGGGACCTGAAAGCAATGATGAACTTTCCCTACCTACTACTCCCAGGGTTTCAGGTTCTTTCCTTTTGAACATATCTTTAAGCTTCTAAAGAGCACCTTTTTCTGCAATTTTAAGTTGTCTGATTTAGATTTGAACTTTAGATGCTGAAAGCAGGTACTTCTTCATCTTTAGATAATCAATGAGTGTTTGCTAACTTCTAATGCTTGTCCAGAGAAAATGTGCAGGATCCTTCACCCTTACGGACCTGCACTTCAAAAAAAAAATGCATCTACTTGAACTGTACAATATAAGCTGTCAGAAAAATGTCGTAGTTTATCAAGCTTCTATTCAATTTACATCATGACCTCAATGCTAAGCCTTTAGAACCCAGGGAAAATTTTATGAGGCTAATCTTCAACTTTGCTTCATCTAGATCTTGTGCACATAATCAGCGTCGCATATTGATATCCACCTAGTACATAGCATTTTACAAGAAGATAATGCTAAACAGCAATAAAGGCAACAGCCTAATCTGATATATCTGTTTTGCAATGTTTTGCAGGTTGTGATGCTTGTGTCTTGCATCATGGCTTTCCTGATAAACTACTTTATATTCTTGAATACATCGCTGAATTCAGCTGTTACGCAGACAATCTGTGGTAATTTGAAGGTGAGTAGTTCTTTGTTTTTATTTTTCGACCGGCTAGACTTCAAACATGGACCCTACGAAGTAGAGGCATCATGTGACGTCGTATTTGACTAGGCATGAGTTTACTGTCATAAATATATGGTTAATGCTCCCAGCAGTGTGGTCTTTCTAGCGAAGTTGCTAATATTGTCTTTTATTTGAGCAGAATAGTGATGAACCTCTTATTAGTGATGAACCTCATATTAGTTATCCCATGTTACTGACACACAATAATATAGATAAGGCGCAGACTATGGGGAACAAGATTTTCAGATCCAATTGATCTTTTCGATATTAAAACCATCGATCATAGGAGAGACTATTAGATTATCAGATTAATACGCTATTGTGATAAACATACTTTGACAGTTAGGAAGTGCTAGAATCTTTGTCCATTCTATTGTCTTGGAATGGACTGTAGAAAAGCTAGTTAGTTTTGATTAAAGTGGTTGTGGGAATAATTTAAGACCATGCTTGGCTATAGCTCTCATTTGCAGATCATTTTTTAAACATTATACTGCATCGTGTAGGACGTTTTGACTATTGCACTTGGCTGGGTACTGTTTGGAGGGCTTCCCTTTGATCTGGTAAGCTTTTGATATTAAGCTCTGGGTGCCATTTACTGGTTCAAACCGTTCAACTCAATCAACAGCTATTCTTATCTTCACCACTGTCCTCCGTCTTCAGTTGAATGTTGCTGGTCAGTCTCTTGGTTTCTTGGGATCCTGTTTGTACGCTTACTACAAGCTACGAGGGAGATGAACGCCATAGTTCCAAGATGCCAGTAACCTGGAGGTAAATATCTGATTAGGGTAATATTCTCTAGAAAATTTTGGCCCAACTCTTGTGCTTAAGGTTTCATGTACACAAGCAATAATAACAGGCAGGTTGCTGATCGAGTGTTAAAAAAAACAAGAAGCGTTTTTGGGCCCTTCAAATGACATTGACACAGGAAGTTGGTGGACTGAAGTGAAGCTATAACTATTTCCTTCTTTTGCTTTCCAATGTAGTGAAAATTGTAAACTTCTCAGTCCACAACGTGCACAGTGCCTTATAGCTTATGATGTTCTACTCAGGACTGTATTCCTGCTTGATATCAAGAAGCGGTATATCTGATAACTGTTTGATAGCTTCCCACCATAATAATTATGGAGATATCTTCTAGCTTTCTCCAAAAAGGACCCTTCATTTCCTTCCTTTCAAACAGAGACACCATTTTCTTGTGATCCAAATGGGTGGGTCTTTACGACTTTTGGATAGATTGCAACAAGCACTGACAGAGATATGAGACATTTTGATTGTGTCTCAGAAACTTTAATCATAGTAGTGTTAATAACAGAGTTTTAGTCTTGCAGGCTTGAGCTTCTGAAGTGGATATTTTCAGGTAATGCTCATGTCTCCTTCAAAAACAAGAAAAGAAAGAAAAGGAGGGTTCTGCGAATGACCCACATTCACTTATTCACTTATGGCTCAGTCTTTTGAAAAGCTAAATAGTAAATACTTCTTATTCTCTGACTTTATTTCCAAGAAAATGTTTTGGGAGATTCTAGGAGACTAAATTGCCTGCATGGATGGACATAAATGTCTCATACGCGGAGCATGGTAACGTGTGTGAAAGAGAGAGACTTACAGCATCTTGAGTTCGTAGAGAGGGAGGTGTGTTTCTTGTCTCCACAAGCTGACAATAGAAACTGGCCAAGTTGCTATGCATGATTGAAACATACCCACAATCTACTTCTCAAAAGTTTTAAAGTTTACTTTACATTCTTGCACTTTCTTGATCCGCATTTCATGCCTCTACACAAAATGCAACCATTGATGTAGGAAAAAAGCTTCTTCAACTTAGATTTCATATGGTCTATAAAAATGTGAGAAAAATGGGAACTTATGTTCGCTAAGTCTATATAACTAACTTAGATTAATGTCAAGGTCGAAAAGGAAGGAAATCTCCTTTAATCAATAGTTAGAAACTGTTATTCTGACCATATTATTCACATTTTGCCTTGCAACTACACACATTCATTACATTCATCAAAAAGCTGGGAAAAGAAAGGTCTTCACTTCAACCTTATACACGTTTGTCTTCCTCTTTATATGCTCAAACATCATTTTCATCACACGTACATTAAATCTCCTGTCGGGTTAAACAAAACAATCAAACACATGTAAAAGTTAATGTCATCTTCCTGTTTTGTCCTCAAAATTTGAGGTTAAACTTAAAGTTCCATTTTTTCAAATCTCAAGTCACAATCTTTAATCCTTCTTTTAACCCCACGGTCATTGTGGTAGAGTAGTAGTCTAAGAAAATGGAAAGATAATGAAGAAAAAAGGGATAGCAAGCCCTAGGGTGTGGTGAGCAAAGAAGGGTGTGACTGTTAGAATTGTGGGAATGGTTTTGAGGCGTGGGGAATCTGTTTTGGGTAGTGGCACGCGAGCTTATCGCCCAAAATCATGAGTATGTGAGAGACAGAAACAAAGAGATGAGGCTTTAAAGACCCTTTTATTCTTTTACACTTCCCAAAATCTTCAACGAAGAAGAAAGTCCGAGTCTTTCCTCTTTTAAAATAAAAGCAATACTAAAGAGAAATAAGCAAAATCAAGACGTGTGTCCCCTAGTTCAGGCCCAAGGCAGTGCTGCTTTATCGCCGGTGTCTCCGCTTTGTGATGTTGGGTTAATCTCTTCTTTGTTTTCTTTTTTTTTTTTTCTTTTTGCCTATTGGCTTCATGCGTTGTTTTGTATGTACGTGCGTGTGTCACTCTGTGCGTGTGTGTGTTTGTTGAAAGAAAGGTGAATCATATTTAGTACGTATCCTTCTATTCTAATGAACCGAACCTTCCTTCAAGACAATCCTTCGCTGACATTCTGCACTCATGTTCCCAAGACTTCATCTTTCTCTGTTTACACTCTCCATATATGACCTTTGGCTTTTGACCACCTTTAGACGTATAGCTACCTAATCTGTACACTACCAAGTGGCTACTATATATGCCTTGTTATATATCTTGAATCTTTTCGCCACATATTTGTGGAAAAGTAAGTGTCATCTTTAGTACCATACAAACGTCACAGGATAAAGAATCATCCTTTAGTTTCCTGCTTGATAAGAAATACAAAGGGGTGTGTTTAAATCAGCTAAGTATGTGCATTCTATAGTTAAATATACATGTGGATTGAGGTAAGACAGTTCAATGAGTACAGAAGCTACTTGTTAAAAGTACTGTATATATGGGGAACATATAAGCCAATTACCTTATTCTCTTTTACGCATAACCACGTTTAATAAAATGCAAGCATGATTTAGAAAGGTGGGTGTTAAAATAATTGCAGAGAGGTACAAAGAAAAAGGAAGTTGTTTTTGAAGGTGCTCATTTTATTTGGTGGAAAGGAATATTTTTGAAGGGGCATGCGTTTTGATTTTATTGAGTACAAACTAAGCATGGCAAACCCTAAAAAGTAAGTTGCTCCCCTTGACATCATTCCACTCACCTTCTTCACCTTCCCATCCCGAGGCAGAAAACTTACCACTATTTATATTCTCTGCCTCTCCATCTCTTTGCCTCATCACCCACTCCTTTAATTCACAGTACTAAACCAATCCCACACCATTTGTCTCTCTCTCCCTAGACAGGTCTTAAATTGCTTATATGTATTCTTGGTCCAGCTTCTCTCTTTTGTATGGATTTGTACGTGTTTACTACCTCTATCATCTTTTATCATTTGTCTATTATGGAGGGTGATAGTGTTTCTTCATATCATCTTCGTAGTCTGTCTACCTTGAATCAAGTCTATTTTGATTTTCTTGATTATCATGTCCTGATGGTATAGTAGCATATCAACTATACCATTCTTCAATGGTAAAGCTGTAAGCTTTAATTTTCAGATGTATATGCCAATGTTGCACGGCACCATTTCTGGTTAGGAGACAGGTAGAACCGAATATTAGGGCCGGGGTAATGTATAGTTTGATTTGTTTTGTTCTGGTTTATTTTTTTGCTGCTTCTTTTGATGGATAGATATATAAACATTTATATTTATGTGTGGTGTTTGAGATCCCAATGAAAGAATTGAATCATAGTTTTGTATTTGATGTTAATTTATTCTTCTCCTTTAGTATTATGGGACCTCTAAATGCAGCATTAGTATATAAGTGCTTGATATTATCGACTCAGTTCGTGACCTATAATAATCATCATTCAAACTTCAAAGGTCTCACTTCACTGTAATCACCAACAAGACCACCACCTCCACCTCTTACTCCACCAAGCTACCATTCTTTTTCCCTACCAAGAAATAGGCCCTTCAATGCAACATATGGGGCCATAGCCAACTAGACTTAACACTGTTCTTTATATGAACTTTTGAATCCCCCTTTTTTTGGTTGCTAAGTAGTGTCAAGTCCTTGCAAGTCCAAAAGCTACAAAGCGTCTTTCCTAAAATCGTAATCAAATGAGGTTCATGAACATCCTTGCACGGTACGTCTCTGATTTCTCATTGACAGTAACCTTTTTTGCTTTCTGCAGAACAGCAGAAGTGACTACGGTGGCCGCTGGAACAAAGAACCAAAAGTAAAAGCGATATTGGTGAGGTTCAATCCGAAGACGGATTTACAGATATAGTTGTAAAATACGATCTCAGATTGAGCCGCGCCAATATCACTTGTATATCTTCCGGTTGGTTTCACTTCCGAAACCACATCATCAGTACTGCTTCAGGTTCTGTTCTTTAATTGTATGCCTCGTATGTATCTGTCAATTACTGTCTAGCTAGGTAAAAGCAATAAATCAATAACACATATGTCTTACTTTATATTCAATGTACGTCTCGTACCAATATACATGTTACTTGATACTGAATCAGGACCACTATTCTTCTATATTCCCTTGACGGTCTGCTGCATAAGTTGTGACTGTTTGATGTTCTCCTGGTTTCCAGGCATTTCTTTCAGGGGAGACAGGTATGCTCTTGCCGTGTGTCTCTCTCCCATTGCAGTTTCTTTTTTCTCGTTTGGGGGGTAAAACCCATCGCAGTTTCTTTCTGCAATTTGTGGTCAAACACTGAACTGGATTCTCCCTGTCTAACTAATATTATACAATTTTTGCTAAGTGCACAATGTTACAACTCGTAACATCTAATGACTGGATGAGGAGTGTTTTAATGGAAACTCAAGAAAGTTATATCCTTTTAAAATGTATTATTTGTTAGGAATGCATATATAAGTGTCTTATTATGCTAATTGCTATCCTCAAAAAAATTATTTTTACTTATAAATTTTTAAAATTCAAGTTTCTTAATTATAGATTGTTTCATATGAAATTTTCAATTCCATAACAAGTATTGCAATTTTCACATTAAAGAAAATTTCTATCTTTGAAATACATGTCCATGATCATTTCACAATTATATGTTCTAAGTAATGCTACATTATTTGCTGATTTCTCAGGATGAGGTATGCATAGATGAATGCTACATGTCTATGGTGTTGATAGTTTTTTTTTATTGAGTTTGATATTAAAAAAAAAGCATGAAATAATCAATTTTGCAAGAAGGAAAGTGCAATTAACGAAAGCAATTATGCAATTTCTTGAATTTAATTTGTGTATGCAAAAATCAGATTAATATCTCAATTACATAATGTGATATATTATTATCTATATTATATAATCATTTTCCTGAGATATTTATTAAATATAATTCACTATATGATCATTATTTAGTGATTAATATTGTTAAATAAAAAAATATTTTATTAAAATAATATCTCTTATTAGTAATGATAGCCATGACTTCAATTGTCTGATTTATTTTTATGTACTCAAATTGATTATTTTGTTTTTATCGAATATTTTACTTGTACAATAACAATCTTTTTTTAAACTAAAAAAAAACCACAGAACCACCTTAATATAGGCTAAACGTTAGCGTCTTCTTCGTTCTTCCCTAACCCTACTGTTTTATTACACAACACAGCTTCACGTGTGTTAACATTCTACGTATCGACCACTTCTGTACATCACGAGGTATAAACAGGACGGAGACTGAACTATTCTGTATATGCGTATAAAAATAGGAACATACTTGTCCAGTTGTCTGTATATCGTATAACGACATGAAAGATATCGAGCCAGGTTTGAGAAGGAAAAGTAATTGCCCTGCCCTGTCTGTACGCTCGCCTCCATCTTTTAAATACAAAGAAGGCTTCGCCAACACTTCCAAGTTTTGTGTTCTTAGAGTGAATTGTTCTGCCTTTGGTAATGAACGTGTTACTTGAAATGATTATCAAGTGTCAAACGCTAAGTGGGCATAAAAACTAGTGAATGCCCACTTAGCTCTGACGTCATTTATGATCTTATTACTCCCTTCGATTTATAATAGAAGTCGTTTTAGAGGAATGCACGTTTATTAAGAAAGTT
>JAOSBP010000205.1:441907-463207 GCA_027563825.1 Erythroxylum mucronatum
TTTTGGAGTTCATCACACAGAGAGACTGGCAAAAGAAAGACGCCCATACAGTAGGAAGGGACTGCCTGTGCGACGGATTTTAGGAACACCTCTTTACCAGCACGAGATAAGAACTTATTTTGCCATTGACGAAGTTTAGCCCATACCTTGTCACGTAAAAAGGCAAAAACAGCTTTTTTACTACGTCCAACAAGAGAAGGTACACCCAAATACCTGCTATGATCAATGGATTGTGAAACTTCAAGAATAGACGAAAATTGATGCCGAGCTTCCGAAGACAGATTAGAACTAAAAAAGATACCGGACTTCGCAAGATTCACTGCTTGGCCAGAAGCCTTCTCGTATGCGTGTAAAATTTGTTTAATTGCATTGCACTGGTCGACTGTGGCTCGGAAAAATAAAAAAGAATCATCGGCAAATAAGAGGTGACTTACAGATGGACTGGTAGCACATACTCGAATACCAGAGATTATCCCACGTCGTTCAGCGTCATTGAGAAGTGTTGTAAGGCCCTCGGCACATAAAAGATACAAATACTGTGAAAGTGGATCCCCTTGACGAAGACCGAGCTCAGAAACAATTGGACCCACTTCCTCGCCATTAACCGAGATCAGATACGGAACACTTTTAACACACAACATCATTAAAGAGATCCATCTATCCGTAAAACCGAGTGCACGCATCATACTTTCAAGAAAACCCCAATCAACACGATCATAGGCTTTGCTAATATCAATTTTCAAAGCAATATCACCACCTGTACGTCGGGAACTTGTTTGCATATGATGAATCAATTCAAAAGCGACAAGAATATTATCAGTAATTAGCCGACCACCCACAAAGGCGGATTGAGTTTCTGAAACAACTCAAGGTAACACTTTCTTCAACCTGTTTGCAAGCACTTTTGAAACGATTTTATAGAGCACATTGCATAAAGCGATAGGGCGAAGATCTTTTAAAGAAACCGGATGTACTACCTTCGGAATAAGAACAATGATGGTGTCGGTCAAGGTAGCTGGAAAAGTGCGGTCGCAACCCAATGTGTGCATGCCCCGACTATGTCTCCACCTATTATATACCAGAACTTTTGGAAAAATGCGAGGTTAAGCCCGTCTGGGCCTGGGGCTTTGTCCGGATGCATGGAAAACACGGCCTTGCGAACTTTATTTGTTGTAATGGGAGCTAAGAGAACAGCATTATCAGCTGATATAACTCGCGAAGGAACCAAGTTTGTTACATCGTCATACTCGGCATCACTGTGGGAATATAAGTGAGTAAAATAGTTGCGAACCACCTGATGAATCCTCTCTCTGTCTCGAACTAAATCTCCATTCTCAGTCTGTAATTCATGTATTGTGTTACGCCGTTTCCGATCATTGGCTGTTTTATGATGAAACTTGGTGTTCATATCACTGCCCTTAAGCCAAAATTGTTTCGCATGTTGTTTCCACTTGATGCTCTCGAGATGGAGAAATTGATTGAGTTCCTTGCGTAAATTAGTAAATTCGGCGTTGTCACCAGCAACTCCACCGTTATCCGCTCGTAACTCCTCCATTCTAGCAAGGATCCGCCTTTTATTTTGCCGAATTTCACGATCAACATCTTGTCCCCAAGCACCAAGGGCATTACTCACTATCTGTTTTTGCTGCATAACATTGCGGCCTATACTCTTCCAATTATTCGACACTACAGCATGCACATCAGGTCGAGCTAACCATCGATTATCAAACCAAAAACGTTTCCCTTTCCATCTCTCAATGCGTGTTTGAAGTTGTAGAAGAAGAGGAGAGTGGTTCGAAACTGACGCGAGAACAGACTTGACAGCAGCTTGGGGAAATCGAGACAACCATGGACCATTAGCGAGAGCTCGGTCTAGTTTTTCACGAACCCATCGAGGTGTACCCCGACTGCGCTCCCAGGTAAAGGGATAGCCATACCATTCTACTTCGAGCAAATCGCAATCTAGTAATGCTTGTCGGAAGCCGGAAAACAAGTAATTTGGATGGTCACTGCCCCCCTCTTTATCCGAAGTGAGAAGTAGGTCGTTAAAATCACCGATAATCATCCAAGGAGTCGTCACACCACGATTGAGAGAGCGGATCAAGTCCCAGAAGCTCTACGACGAAACCTTTCTGGAAAACCATAGAAACATGTTAGTCCCCAAACGAAACCATCACTCATATGTACATCGAATTCAATAGCATTCTGACAGTGACGGAGATAACAAATATCAAATAAACCATTCCATAAAGCTGCTAAACCACCAGAGCGACCAATGCTACTAACACTAAAACAATGCTCGAAATGAAATTGTCTTTGTAAACCTTCAATAGCAACCCTATCAACCAAAGTTTCCACCAGAAAAACAAAATCAGGCTTGTGTTGACGAAGTAACTCGCCAAGGGCGAGAACTGTCTCAGGGTTGCCCAGACCCTGACAGTTCCAACTTAAGATTTTCATTGCTGCTGGTCGAGTCGCTCACCGGTGCCTGCCAATCCTGTGTTGGTTCGTGTTGATGACGAACCGAAAAGAAGGGGTGAATCGATATGAACCGAAACGGAAGAGTTTGCATCATGGGTTGTACGAGGTCGTTTATTCCCATCAATTTGTTCAAGAGCCTCATTCTCAGCATCAGAAGTTTCCATAGCAGAGTCGCCAGTGAAGGAGCCTAAAGGGTTATGTTCTTGATTGATGGACAAAGGAGTGCCGTCTTCGTTTCGTAGCCAAAAACTATGAGATTGTTGAACTCGACCAGGAACTACACGAAGTGAAGGATCCCAACCAAAAGCACCAGGCTTGACATTGGATGTGAGACGTTCCGGACACATCTTGTCTCCATGACCAATGATTCCGCAGCGAAAGCAAAAGATCGGAAGACGTTCGAAATGAAAACGCACATAAACAAAGGTTGTAACTGAGGTTGCAATCATCTTCTTGCGTTTCAATGGCGTACGAATATCAAGAGAAACCCTAACTCGTAAAAACTTCCTTTGACGGCCAGACTTTGGGGGATCATATTCAACGAAAGAGCCGATGAAATTGCCGAACTGTCGAGCCCATGCTTCAGACAACATTCCTGGTTGAAGGTCGTGAATCTGGACCCAGATATTGATGTGAGATAATGGGACAGTCAAAGGATCCTCATTCTCTAGTAACGGCCGAAGCACTAACAAGTGCCTGTTGAAATCCCAAGGACTCCGCTCGAGAACACTCTCAACATCTGCTGCATGGATAAATCGAAACAGATATCTTCTTGCACGCAATTCGGTGATCGATAACCGCGCTTGAGGTTGCCATAAATCGGCCATCATGTTTTGAAAAGCAACGAAATTGATTCTAGTAGTGGTCATAAGACAACCAACAAGACAGTGTTTGAGAGAAGTTGGTTCGGAAGGGACGAGCCACTCGTCTTCCTCATCGACCTCCAATGAGAGACCTTCAATATGACTCACAAGATTCATAACCTTATCAGACGAAGCCTGAACCGAAACCGATAACACCGGCGAACAACGAAACAAAGAAGAAAACTTGGAGAACACGAACAGCCGCCACAAAGGGATTTGAGCGGACGATAACTGCAACTAGGGCAGACATACTCGTATATTTGTTATTTATGCTCGATTTAGTTTAATAATCTTAATTATTAAAAACTGATCACTTTATTAATTAATCAATTCGTTTTTATAAATTAATCAATTTTTATAAACATCGATAAATTTTATTTAACAATCTTCTTTTTATTAAATTTTTAATTTTTTAATAAATAAGGATGATCTT
Source organism: Erythroxylum mucronatum (assembly GCA_027563825.1). NCBI lineage: Eukaryota > Viridiplantae > Streptophyta > Magnoliopsida > Malpighiales > Erythroxylaceae > Erythroxylum > Erythroxylum mucronatum. The sequence goes on from JAOSBP010000205.1 coordinate 445,685, forward strand.
CTTCAATTATTTTCAAATTCAATTTTATTTAATATATAATTCATTTTATGTCAGTTTAATAATAATTTAACCTTTTAAACCGGTGTGTTTAAAAGGTTAGTTAGTATGGGAAGAAATGAATGGATAAAGAATAAAAAAATTGGTTGGAAATATATTATAATTAGATAAACAATATTTTTATATCCCATTTTGAGAATACTCCATATCTCCGATATTGTGAGGAATGGAAATCATATCTATTTCTATTCTTCCCTGTATTCCTGTATTCATTATAATTCTTATTATTATTTTTGTAAGTGAACCAAGCACACCCTAAGATTAAGCTGAACAGACAAAAAAAGAAAATCAAGAAAGCAAATTTTCAGTAACTCAAAGCAATTGACATTAAATACCAATAAAAAATGGAAGATATATATATAATTACAAGACATAATTGAATTACAACACAAGCAAATCGAAAGGAAGGTACACCATCAGTTGTTAGCTCTCTCTAATGTAAGGTTTTTGTAAGATTCACTGTCTCAATCTTGGAACACCCAAAAGAGTTAACCACAAAACCTGAACTGTTCTCTCCATGGTTAACCAACAACACACAATGATGCGGACTAGCAAGAACCAACCTTTGTTTCTTTTTTGACAGTTGGACTAATCAAAGGAGAGTGAATTTGATCATACACATTACCTGCATCTCTGCTTGCTAGTACTATTCAAGGGAGAGTCTTTAATGCTTTTGGATGAAGCATTTGTGTGAAGCTGAGCTGCTCCTTCGGATTTCTTCTTCCGCCTTCCTTGTTGCGACAACCGGGAGTGATACGATGAGACAGCAAGGTCGTTAAGGTCCTGCAATGGAGTCAGGACCTTCACAACTTCATCCATTGTGGGGCGAGACTTGGAGTCCCTACTGAGGCAGCTGTAGGCTAACTGAGAAACCTTCTGCACACCTTTGAGTGAGTAATTCAGCTCTAGCCTTGGATCAACCAGCTGATACAGCCTTCTTTTGTCGGCTAAATACGGTCTTGCCCACGAAACAAGATTTTGTTCTCCGCTCGGACGCTTCTTGTCCATTGATCTTCTACCTGTTAGAATCTCCAGTAGCACAACTCCAAAGCTATAAACATCACTCTTAGATGTCAAATGCCCTGAGAAACAGAAAGAGTCTTTAAGAAATGTCACAATGAACTTGAACCATAAGTGAGGAACAAAAGCATAGGATTGTTGTTACCTGTCATTACATATTCAGGAGCAGCATACCCATAAGTTCCAACTACTCTGGTGGAAACATGAGTTTTGTCCCCCTGAGGACCAGCTTTTGCTAAACCAAAGTCTGAAAGCTTAGCATTGTATTCCTGCAAAAGATTCTTGAAAAGTTAAGGTTTCAGTCAGAAAAAAATTTATACTCCAAGCATTGTCTAGCATCAATAACAGCATACCGAATCGAGCAAAATGTTGGACGTCTTAAAATCTCTATAAATTACAGGTTCCGGACCACTGTGTAGAAATGCCAATCCTTTTGCAGCTCCAAGTGCAATCTTAATTCTGTTAGGCCATGGAAGAGGTATTGTTCCTGCAAAAAGTCATCATTTCATCAGCATAACATAGAAGGATCCAACACGAAAACGTTGCTGATTATTACAAGATTGTCTTTGCTTCTATTGATTTGGTACATCACAAAGATTAGTATGTAACAAGTAATGTTCAAGGGTAAAAAACCAAGCAAATCATTCTGTTTCTTACATTTTAATTTCCCCAGTATTTAGCTTCTGAAAATGTTTTCTGAGAAACTCTTGCAAAGATTGTGCTCACACGATAATTTGCAGAAATTGTTTCTCTTAGCTAGTGAAAGTAAACTAACTGTAATCTTAGGAGGAATGGGGAAGTATATAAGAAAAACTGCAATTGAAACTCACTTCTAAAAAGATGGTTTTCCAGACTTCCTCGTGTCATGAACTCATAAACAAGCAGACGCTGATCATCTTCAATGCAGTAACCAATAAGCTTAACAAGATTAGGATGATGTAGTTGTCCAAGAAAATGAACTTCGGCCTGCAATGTAGGTGAAATTGGTGCGATGTTAAAAAGTCCCATTGCTCATAATCTGACATAATAACCTCCTTTTCATCAATCTACTAACCAAGAAAAAAGCAGATATTATCTACTAACCACCCATTCCCTATGGCCTTGAAGACCATCTGGCTTCAAATTCTTCACAGCAACTGTGATTCCTGATCCAGGTTTTGCTGGGGCCGTGCCATTCTCCTCTATCCAACCTTTGAACACATATCCAAATCCACCCTCTCCAAGAATGCTATCAGGTCTGAAATTCCCAGTTGCTGATTTCAGTTCTTGAAAGGTGAACTGAAGCAAAGGGCATGGAGGTTTGTTAACTGTTGGTGGAGGATTAGGGTTATCTGAGGACAGCTCCGCCTCATTGGGACATAAATCTCGATTGCTGGCATTCAGGTAACGAGTTTCAGTCACTGCAAAAAGAGAATGACACAACTTTAAACAAAGTTGGGACCTTTATTGTCATCAATGGTTGGCTTTGGCTCTCTTACTGACATAGAAGTTCAGATTAAGTTGGGCACAAAAAGTGACACAGAAACTCGAACTTTCAATTGATTTCTGCAAATTGGGAAAAAAAGATGATGCATTTCTACTACCTGTAAAAAGAGAAGCTAAATTTTTGCAGGAAAGTATGTAGATTCATGATTTTGAGATCTAGTATGTAACTATGTACTTGAGCTTGACTAAAATTTCATATATCAGAAAAGGACTGCAGAACTTGTCTGAAGCTGGAGTCTATTAAGCTTAAAAACTATATACTTGAGCTTGACTAAAATTTCATACATCAGAAAAGGACTGCAGAACTTGTCTGAAGCTGGAGTCTATTAAGCTTAAAATAGAAAGCTGAATCAGGAAAAAACTTCCACGAACGGATTCAATCAGGTGGGGCAGAGTGGACAAATAGACGGAGAAAAACAGAGAACATAAGAGGATGTACGAGAAATAGAGTAAGACCCATTTGAAGATATGCTTCGAAAAGTGTATAGAAAACAAGAAATGAAGAGATACAGAGTACAAATTGGAACCATTAATACCTGCATCATAAACGAGACTAGTACGAGGGATAGTGTTAGGAGAATCTCTGGAGGCAGAGGACTTGCAGGCACCTCTAACTCCTCGTCTAAGAAGAGCCCAGCAACCACACCTTTTCTCCATAAAGATCTTATCTTTGGATTCTTTCTCTATACATCTATCATGGGTTCTCAATATAATTGCATGGGATGTGATAGAGAGGTGAGCAGAGATTGGTCATGGTTATGAGTGAATAGAGAAGACATGGGTGACAAGAAAAACAGAGAGGGAACAATGAGTGGGAAGAGAAAAGAGTATGTGATAATATAACCCCTGTGTTGTGCTTGTGCTTGTTATTGTTGCTGTTGCTGGGGTTAGAGATTACAGGCATCATCATCACCATCATCACAGAGTGTACAAAAAGAACTTTTGTTCCACCACCTTTTGTGTGGGGATAGCAAATGGATCCCTCTCTCATTCCCACCGTTTCACTTCACAGAATTTACCAAGTTCACCGTTTTTAAAAGACTCAACTAATAACAGCAACTTAAGCAAATCCATTAAACGTATCTTCAAAATTAGTTTCCCCATTTTCTAACACAAGAAAGAACTTGGAGTCTTCAAAGCTTTTGAGAGAAACCCCTTATAGTGAAGAGAAAAGTGGACATCACTCTACACTCTACGTTGCTAAGATGGTGTCCATTGTACCTAATATTACTAAAATAGGAGTCATTGCGCTACAAAATTAGTAACAAAAATAACAATAGTAACTTATTCAAACATATTTTCAAATGTTATGGCAAAAATTACATTTTTAACTGGTGTTTCAAAAATTACTTTCAAAATTACATTAATATCCAGTAGGTCCAAATTGCTTAATTATAATATAATATAAGCTAAATTTATGGCTCGTATATTAAACACTACTAAAAATTTAATTTAATTAGAATTTAGGGTGCTATCAATATTGTTTTAAAAATATTGAGATGTAACATGAGTAACTTAAATTTATTTTTAAAAAAGTTAGGCAACAATTTGTACTTTTACTAATTTTTTAACTTCCAATGATTATATATATAGTTCTGCACTAGAAAAACTCTAACTTGTTTGTATGTTCTTTGGAAGTATCCTTTTCTTGTTTTGTTTTGGAGGATGGGACATTTTGCTTCATTAGTAACACTAGTGGGTGAATGAGTGATAAGAAACATAACATAAACAAAATAAAAGGGTCCCATTTATTTTTTATATTATAATTAAAAAATCTTGAAAAATACTCTAGACATAAAGGATTACTCAAAATGTGTCAATATTGCAAGCATTAGAATGAGAGTATACATTAAGCTCCATGATATAGGCAATGAAGGGATTCATTCAACTTTTTCTTTTCTATTTTCTTAGTTTCAAATTATTTAAAAAATACATAGAAAGTAAAGAAAACAACAATTATGAACTCTATTCCATGACCCTAAAATAGAGGCAAGAGCAATGCCAATCTTGAGAACTAAGGTTGCACTTTGAATCTAAAAAGAAAATATTAAAAAAGAATTAGGGAATAGAAATCTAATGGCAAATAGAAAGTGAAAAAAAATTCCACCATAGATATTTTGATAAATTAGTGGGGTGTACCAAATTAAAAGAGAAAATGAGATTTAGTTTCAAGATTACCTAAATTACCATCTTTAATTTTAATTTCTCTTATTATGATTATGTGAAAAAATCAACTCATTAAATGAGTGAATTTTAAGGTAAATTGTTTTCATAATTAATATAAAATACGTTCAAAGTTTTGTAGGATCACAAGGAGAGTACATAATAGAGTATTATCATATTTCTTATCATACTATTCACAATCAATGAATGTGCATAGTGGTTTAGCATGCAAACATAAGGTTATTTTTCAATCTATGTGAGAAGGTTTGTGATAGTTTAGCATTAACCTCATGCAAAGTTTCCTTTATGAAATATAAATAAGAAACTATAAAAACAAGTAATTACAAGTTAGATCTACACACACACATATGTATATATAAGAAATCTCATAATTTTGTATTATTATTCTAGTCAAAGTTAGCGAGTAGAGTTGGTCAAAGAGCATATTTGAGTGCAATCCCATCACACACACACACCCACTCAAACACTTCCTCTATCTCTAGGCATTGCAATGAATAATAGTTAAATACATAAAGAATAAGAAATGGGGACTCAACATGGCTTGTGATAGGTGGGTTTCTCATAAGAAAAAGGGCATTTTTTTAAAAAAGGTAAGGAAAAAAAAGGAAAGAAGATGCTTTGGTGAGAAGTCATTTCATCAACAACCATTAAAGGAAATTTGAGTATTGCAAGTGTTATATATGCCTTTGGATGAAGAAAAAGGCAACACAAGATCCTATTCTCTTTTTCCTCCTATTGCATTGTGGTTGCACCTTCACAAGTTCCTTCCTTGTTGGAAAGAAGAGATACCCATGCCCCCACTAATCTTTGATAGGCCCACATCACACACACGTAAATACACAACAAGCACATATATTGAGAAATAGAGAGAAAGATAAGAGTTTTGAAGCATTGGCTTGTGTAGTCCACTCTATGTCAAAGGTCATCATAATCATATGGACAAATAATATACTTATGGTAGTGTTGTTTACAATTCTTAAAGGTTGGTTAATTTGTTAAATAATATTTTTAAAAATATACATTTTATAAATTATTATGCTTAACAATTGATTTAATATAAATTTCAAGGATATTAAGAAAAAAGAGAATCATTTAAAATGAAGAAGATGGACTTTCATATGGCCTATGTTTGCTTAATGGGCATATCTTTGTACATGGCCCAAAAGATTGGAACTTTTTTGCACTTGAAAACAAAAAAAGAGAAAAGATTAAAACTTTCATAACCAAATAAATACTTTTTGTCATATAACATAAAAAGTATATTTATTTGGCAAAACCCAATTTATTATATATTTTACCAATAACTTCCAAAGTCCACTATTTGCAACTTTCGGCGGACATGTTTTGTAGTTACTTATTATGAGTTTGAATGGAGATTATGTCCACTCAATTCTATATCCATGTGCATGCAACTTTCTTGGCTTATGGCTTTTGCAAAGTCTATATATTAGTGTTTATTATAATTAAGAACATGTTACCAAAAAATATTGACGGCTATCAGGAAGTCAAAACCTCAAAAAAAAAAAGAGCAAAATTTACAAAGACAGACGCAGCTGTGTCTTTAAATCACAAGACAACCCAATTAAATGTTGCCACCTATTGGGTAAAACTGTCCCCTCCCGGAAACTGTAGACAACATCTTTCCTTTTTCTCGATAGCCAAACACGGATGGGGCTGTAGGAGAAGGAAAATTAGATAGAGAATAAATTGAAAAAGAAAAGGAAAAAGGAAACCCATTTGGGAAATTACCCGAGGTCGATAATTCCATCCTCAATTGAGGCAATCGATATAGGGAAAGTGAAAAAGGTTGAATCTTTGAAATTGGGTAGGGGGTTAATTTGGAGTGGGGGGCTGCATGAATTGGGAAAGAGGATCGGCGGAGGAATTAGAGTAGAGAGGAGGTGGTGGAGGAGGGGGAAGAGAATATAGAGAGAAGAGAAGAGAGTGGATCAGAAACTATGTCTGCAATAGTGTGCGGGAAGAGATCTTTTTTCGAAGAATTGAATGTAACGACCCCTCCTAAGAGAATTCGCTGTTCATCTTCTTCTCCTGTTCGTTTCTCTCCTCCAAGGCCACAAGCTATTTCCTCCTCCAACACTCTCCAACGCCTTGTCGCTCTTTTCCCCGATATGGACAAGCAGGTTCGTATTTTCTCGTTCCTTCTTTTTAGTTTTATCATAGAGTGAATCTTTTTCCCTTTTCATTGTTACTGGGTTTTGTTAGCATAATCTTATTGTACGAGAAACCATGTAAGGTGCTTTATTTTCAGCAGATATGAGGGTTTTTTTAAAATCTAATTCGTTTCCTCCTAATCCTTTTCATGTTTCAAGGAATAACAAGTTATGAAGATTTTAAATTTCACATAAGGATGATTCCATGCCTCAGCCCCATTTAGTGAATCTTTCTTCTTTGCATATTACCTATTGTGCCTGATGTAAACTGGGTTTTCACTTTGGAGGATTGTTTATGAAGACAGATTACAGTACACTTTTTTATCAGAAATTTTGTGATCTTAACAGTTTCTATTGGGGTGATAAACTGGTTGCTGACTCTTTTGTTATAGGTTCTTGAAAGAGCACTTGAAGAATGCGGTGATGATCTCGATTCGGCAATCAGGAGTTTGAATGACCTCCGATTGGGATCTGCAGAAAAGAATTTCAGTCCCACGCCACTTAAATCTTATGTTCTCAGGGAGGATAATGCTACAGTGGAAGGTAGGCATTATTTATGAGGAATACTTACCCATAAGTTTGAGTTTTTCATGTTTCTGCATGGATGCCTGTTCCTTTGACCTTTCTGTGGATAACTTTAGGGAGATAGAAGTTGAGGGCTTTTGAAACTTTAGTTTGCTGATAAACGGCCGAAGAGAAAGTGAATTCATGGATTTCTTTAGGCAGCTACAAGAAACTGCATCGTTGACTTTTGTTGTTTTAACTGTGTTAGTAATCTTCCAATTTTAGGATCTTCAGTATATACTGACAGTTGATAGTTTTTTGATACGCCCATTTGGCACAGTGGCTCGTCATTTTTGTCACATGCTATATTTGGACTTCCCTAAATTTTGCGGTTCAACGGAACTTTTATTGAGTTGTTGTTATATTTGGATGTGCAAAACAATCTCCATTTTGTGCCCTTCTACTCAGATGAAGTTGGTGCTTTAATGACCATGATAGTGATATGTTCTAATCCCCGTAATTGGAGATAATGGTACCTTATAATTCTCATTGGCACATTTTTTGTTAGTTGGATGCGAATTACTCAGGGTCCATTTCATGTTAGCTGATATCAGCATTGTCTTATAATACACTGAACAGATTCGTTTACAGGCACATCAACAACTAATGAAGAGCTCCCACCAATTGAGAATTCATCAGCTCCAACAAACCTTCCAATGGATGGTCCTGAATGGGTGGAACTCTTTGTAAGGGAAATGATGTGTGCTTCCAACATCGATGATGCAAGAGCACGTGCTTCAAAAGCTCTGGAAGTCTTTGAGAAGTCCATTTGTGCACGTGCCGGAACAGAGGCAGCCAAAAACTTCCACCAGGTTTTAGTAACTGCTGTTCTTTCCATATTCCCTACTTTAGCCCTTTTTTCTTTTCCTCTTTCGTTTTTCAATTTTAATTTTGGTTTATTGGTGAGGAAGAGGGGGCTGCAAAGAGACATTCGGGGCCTCTTAGTTTTAAATTGTGATTGCGTCTCTTGGTCTATATTGCTACAGGAAAACTTGATGTTGAAGGAACAAGTACAAGCATTGATTCAGGAGAATACAATTCTCAAGCGAGCTGTAGCTGTTCAGCATGAGCGTCAGAAAGAGTATGAAAATAAGAGTCAGGAGTTGCAGCATATGAAGCAATTGGTATCCCAGTACCAGGAGCAGTTGAGAACCTTGGAGGTTTGAGTTCACTAACTCCCAAACTTTTAACATTATTCAGCATCTTTTTTCAAGTTATATCTTTTTCAATTTCATTTCCATTTTTTGTCGTGGGAATATTTTAATCGATGCTACTCCCAGCCTTTCTCAACTCTGACAACCATTGTTTGACCTGATACTCCTCCAGGTGAACAACTATGCATTGACAGTGCACTTGAAGCAGGCTCAGCAAAGTAATTCAATCCCAGGCCGCTTCCACCCCGATGTATTTTAGTAAATCTTATAGGTTATTTCGAGGAACTTGTGCTAGTAAGTTGGAATCACAAAGCAATACAATTTTGTACACCCTCCTTTTGTGGAAGTCTAGGGTGTGGTTTGAGATCTGAGACAAATTTTAGTCTCTTTCAGATGCACTGACAGGGAGTTCTGTCTGAATTAAGTTGTGTTTCACTTTGACATTGTGGCGCTTTATACGTCCAAATGGGTAACAATTCATATACATTGGTTTGTATTATGTTAACTCTATATTTGAATCACGAGCGGCGTACCGACCCCGTCGTTATCGATCTTATCGTTACCAGTACTATCATTCATCCAATGAGCTCTTATTCTTTTTGATATACAGATTCAAACTTGCTGGTTCTTGAATCAAGATCTTGTAAGAGAAGTAAATTGGTTTCTAACCCACCACCTGTTATTCTTATTACCAGTCATTTTTAGGACGAGTCTGCCAACTGAATTATTGCTTCATATCAATGAATCAGTATGGGATGGAGTTGGAAGACATCTGAAACACTTACTGGTTAAGCTGTGCTAGTGAATGGGGCATTTTACAAATTATGGTGTCTAGAATATGATGTTTTGCTACAAGTTTAGAAGTAAGCTCCAAATTGCAGATACATGGACTACAAAAGTAGAATTTGTGTGGGTGTATGGCTATGGATTTAAGTTTTTATCTCATCTTATAATTCTCATCGCTGACTTGAGTCTCAGTATTCAAGTCAGCCTCACAATTTCGGATAAATCATTTGACGAATTCGTGTTGACTAATAAATCAGTTGACGGAGTCGTCTCGACGGATCCGTCAGCACCAAGTTTTGCATCGGAGGCCTTAGATATTTTCAAGGGGATTGAAAAATTTTTTCCTCACTGAACATGTTCATTCTAGTCAACAAAATAAACAACAGAAGTCTGCCACTTGGAAGTTAAAAGCATACAAGCCAATCTCTCTTGGTTTTGCATATACTGGGCAGAAAGGAGGACAGAGTAAATATGTACATATACGTTTCTTACATGAAACAAACAAAAGGAGCAACAAATCAATACAAATTCCTTGTTAGTTTCTGCTGAAGAACACAACCTTGGACCAACAGAACTCGTAAAAGCTAAGGTTAGATAAGAGAGACCTTGCACGATACCTGAATCTTTGAAATGGAAACCCTTTTAAGGGAAGATTGATTAGGCAGAGAAATTGGGAAGAAGAGCTCCTGTTTCATTGAAGTATATGTACGTTTCAGAGATGCTTCTGATATGAAGAAATAGGTAAGTTCTTGTTAGAAAGCAGAAACAAGCGTGTCTCCACCTCTCATCATCATCTTAAACTCATCGAAATTCACCATCCCATCACCATCCACATCGAACTTCCTGATCATTGCTTTGCAATCTTCTACTCTCTTCCCTTTCTTCAATCCCAAAGATGACAGTACCAGGTCAAGCTCCTCCACCGATATCAAACCATCTTTATCCTTGTCAAACACATCAAAAGCTTCCTTCAAATCACCTTCTGATCTATCACCCTCCTGTCTCACATCTCCTGAACTCTCTCCTCCTCCTCCCCTTCCCGAGTCCTGAACTCCCATTAACTCGCACAGCAGGCAGAACTCTTCAAAGTCTATCAACCCATCTCCATTGGAGTCCACCTTGGCCACTACTTCTTCAACTTCTTCCTCAGTCATGAAGATCTTTATGTTCTTGAGTGACTCTCTTAGCTCCTTCTTCGTTACGAAACCATCACCATTCTGATCGAACGTATCGAACACACTCCTCAGCTCCGCCTTCTTATCAGCACTAATCTCTCTGCGCGAAGCCACCACCTGTGGAGTAGCAACAGTATTACTCTCAACCGGAATGGTCGCAGATTCTATCTTCTTGTGGGGTAAAAAAGAATAGACACTAAAGAGTCCAACGATGAAGAGAAGCAGCAACATCAAAAGGGTTGTCACCATTTTTCCTCTTGTTCACAAATCACAACAGAACCAAGTCGGTTGAGAATCTGTGATAGAAAGGAAGAAGAACAAAGCGACAACATAGAGAGGAGGGCTTCGGTTTTGGCTTTAGCGTAAGTCTTTGTTTAGGTTAAAACTTAAAAGACTTTAGTGATCATTTAACAAGTTACGCGGTATTTGGTATACTTTCTGAGTCCCCACAAAACGCGTATGGAACATTACTTTTAAGTTAAAGGATTGAGCTTTCCATTTCACGTCCAGCTCGCCTCGGTGGACTCAACTTCAGTGCCATTAATGTCTCATTGAGACACTTGTAACAGGCAAAACCGTTTCCAACTAATTTGGTAACTCCGACAGAACCGGTTTTCAGTTACTAAGGCTACTGTTGAATTATAGCCACTTCACAACTATATGACCTAACACCTAAGACCTTGTTCAAGTTATCTTTAATTGGAATTGTGTAAGTGATGGATTGGATAGGAGGATTGTGAGATTGAAGGATCATTTTTTAATAATTTGTCCTAATTATTGCATGATTGTTAGGTGCATTATTTGATTTTTTTTAGAAAATATCATCAAATATCTTAAAATAATTTTATAAATATAAAATAATTTTATTTCCACTTCAAACTGAAATTAAAACTTAAATAAAATTTATATTAGTTCAAATTTTCATGAATTCAAATTAATTTTATTATACCAACTTCTTTCGTCATTCATACATACTTAAACAAACTTGCAAATGCATGATGATAAAGTAGAATATTATGATAAAACATTTTAAGTCATAAGCTAAGGTTTCATGCTTGTTAGGTGCATCATTTTTTGAGAAGATGGCTTGGACATTTCCTCTTCTTTTGGAAGAACAAAATGATTCCCACGTTGCTTTTGTCCGGCCAACCACAATCCCAACAACCACATGTTTTTTATTACTCATTAAATTAACAAAAATTTAAAAATTAATATCATCATTTTGGTTGTAGAGCCGTAGAGGTAAGTTTACCGCTCAATTAAGCACAACCGGCTTCAAATAAACAGAAGGCACAGTAGATAGATAACGGCGCCGGCACAACTTGATCACATCAAGTTTTTGTTTCAGTTATCGTATTTTATTAAATTTTATCTATATATTTATGTGAAACATACATATCATAAATAGTCTACCTATCTTGATAGACGTCTGAAACATACATATCATAAATAGTCTACCTATCTTGATAGACGTCATTGGTATACAATTCAAAAGAAGGCATCATAGTAGCAGCCTCCGTATTCGGTAAAGAGTAAAAGAGTACCTATTTTTATTAGCATACGAGCTTCAAAGCAGCAAAATTACATTTCGTAGTCTTAATAAGAGAGGGAAGGGTTAAGAATTTATCCGATACGAAATATTACATTATTTGAAGAACCTTAAATGTTGTCGGAGTAAAGGATTGTCTATAAAAAAATTCAGTGTGACGTAGATTCTTATTCGAGACTTGTATATGGATAAGATAAAATAGAATATGAGAATGAACTTATCCCACCTGAGCATGCGTTGTTGTCGTAGGTAAAGGAAAAAAAGACGGATACTTTTCCTCATTGGTTGGTAATTGACTTGAAAGTTGAAACCAAATTAATGGTTTCCTTTCCTGGGCCTAACCGAACCTTTTTCTAGGAAGAAGTGAAGTATGTAGCACGTAATTATGTTAGAAAAAGATCTCAGATTTTTAAATAGATTCGTTTCTTATCAAAATTAATTAAATAAAAAGTAATTTTGTGATATTGAAAATTTTAAAGATTAACTCTTTTATTATGGATTGTTTTAATAAGTATTATTATTTGACTAAATATTAAAATCATATATTAAGTATTTTTAATAATTTTAAATCACGATGATGGTTTTTATTTAATATTTTCATTTTTAAAATTCAATTTTCGTCAATTTTTTGCCATTCTTAAAATTAAAGTCAAATTTAAAGTACCCATGTATAAAGATTCTCGCTTTGCAAGAATCTAAAGAAAATTATAATATACGCTACTTTTTTTTATATTTTTACAAATAATTATTTACTTAACTTAAACTTGAAATTTTAGAGTCAAAAACTAGTAGGCTCGCCCTCAAAATTTGTTAATCATCCCTGTTTAGGGAAATTATGCTATGGCTGTAATGTTGAATAATTTTGTCCTTTCTGTTAGTTTAGGAAATCATATTAATCCCTTAGTTTTAGGGATTGTGATTTGATTTGATTTACATGTATAGTTTCCTTATGCAGGTTAATGTCTTCTGGTATTAAGATTCTCCATCTATATATGTACACAACACAGTGAAATAAAATACACACAGAAAATTCTCCAAAATTCCTATGTCTATTATTCGTCTTTTCTTCATTGTTTTTCTTAATGGTATCAGAGACTAGTTCAATCCTGGAGTAGGATTTGAATCAAAGCCATCATCAATCACAATGGCGGGGAACGAAGGCAGCCTCGTCAACAGTACTGATACGCTAGCCAATCAGTTGGCGGCGTTACTGCAGAACATGCCACAGTCAACCAATCAGCAAACAATCTCAGTTCCGCAAACAGTCACATTATCAGTAAAATTAAACCAAACCAATTACTCCCTGTGGGCACGTCTGATGAAGATGGCAATTGGGGGTCGGGGCAAACTCAGTCATATTACAGGAATTCCAGGGGCACCTGCAAGAGAAGCAGCCGAATATACACAATGGGAACAGACTGATTTGATAGTCTGCTCCTGGATGCTTGATAATATGGAGCAAGAGCTCGTGGTAAATTATGCAGAATATCCAACGGCGAAGGACCTGTGGGAGGGCCTCGCCGCAACATACAGTCAAGGCAAAGAAGGAGTACAAATCTTTGATCTCACAGTTAAGGCAAATAGTATCAAAAAGGGAACAGATTCAATTGAACAATATTATTCTAACCTCCAAAGGATCTGGAGAGAAATTGAGACCCGACAGCCGAACCCGATGGTGTGCCCCGTAGACATCACCACTTTCAACTGTCTCCGATCTGAGACCAGGCTGTACCAGTTCTTGGCAGGAGTCGGCGAAGACTTTGATTCAGAAAAAAGGGATCTCTTGAAAGAGGACCCATTACCATCTGTTGAAACGGCATATGCGGTTATCAGAAAAGAGAGGGACCGACGAAGTATAATGGGGGCTGAAAAGGGGGAGCCTTCATCGATAAAAATCTCAGGCATCGGAGCCGGTTTTGGGATCGGCGTTAACCCCAAATATGGATGGAACTCACAAACCCAAGTGGGCTCAACAGAAAATGGACAAGGGTATGCTACCAAACCTTATTCAGAGACGTCGAAGGGACCAAAGGGGCGAGGTAGCAACGTTGATCGGAGCAAACTCCGGTGTAGTCACTGCGGGAAACTCCGGCATAGCAGGGAAGAGTGCTTTCAGTTGATCGGCTTTCCAGAAGGTTGGAGAAGCCAACGCCGAGAAGGTCCAGCGAGCACCGCGAACGGAGCGGCGGTAGCGGCGGTAGTCATCGGAGGCGGCGGTGAGGGGACGGTCGTCGAACCTAGTAAGAAGAGCAAGGAAGATTCTGGTAAAGTATTAGCCGCCGTTGGAGAAATGGGAAGTGACCAACCTAATGGCTATAAAGGTAGTAAGTTAGGGTTTGGGAATTTATGTCCAAAGCCCTCGATTTTAAGCATGTGTCCTGGAAGTGTGGAAAGTTGTGATATTAACCCCAAATTTGTTAATAGCTATGAAAGTAAGCAGGGACAGGCATATGTTGCTCAGGATTCGGAAAATGACAAGAATGTACAGTGGCTCTTTGACTGTGGGGCTACCGATACAATGACATTTGACCCTCGAGATTTGGTCACGTCATCTGTGCCTACCAAGATATCTATTCAGAGTGCTAATGGAGGTCTATCTCCGGTTCACGGGGCCAGGACAATAGAATTGTCTCCATCCTTGAAACTTAAAAATTGCTTATATGTTCCCAGTTTGTCCTGCAAATTATTATCTATCAGTCATGTTACCAAGGAATTAGACTGTATTGTGTTAATGGCCTCTACTTTTTGTCTCCTACAGGATATTCAGTCGGGGAAAGTGATTGGGCGTGGCACTGAACGTGGAGGGTTATACTACGTTGATGAGGTGGCTCAACACGGAACTGCTGCGCTGGCTCACGGAACCGTTGAAAGACAACAGTGGTTATGGCATCGGCGTTTAGGCCATCCGTCAGTAGGGTATCTTCGTTTGTTATTTCCGAAATTATTTTCCAGTAATAATTCTATGTCATGTGAGACATGTCTATTAAGTAAGAGTCATAAACAGTCTTATCATCCTACTAATACTCGGGTTCAGTCAGTTTTTTCCTTAGTCCATTCAGATGTTTGGGGGCCTGCTCCCAATTCTGGGTCTTGTATGTCAAACAATGGATTCAAATATTTTGTCTTATTTATTGATGATTGTTCTCGTATGACGTGGGTTTATTTTTTGAAACATAAGTCTAATGTTCCCTCTAAATTTTTTGAGTTTTATAATATGGTTTATACCCAGTTTCATACCAAAATTAAAATTCTTCGGTCGGATTGTCGGACCCCGATCCCGGAGCCCGGTGGTCCCGAGTGATGAGCCCTGACTGATGGCCCATTCCCGAGACGCTGGTTGCTGGCTTAAATACTAATACTAACCTTGACACTTGCTACTAACTCACTTTGGCACAATAATTACCTCATTTGGAGTTCTACAATTCAAGATATTTGTCCTAAGAAACTATTGGCCCAAAAATCACCTGAATTGGAGGTCGGATGAGAGAGCTATGCTCTAAACAATGCACTATATTCATATCCGAAATCCATCTCTGTAACATCCCACCCTCAATTGGAAGGGTATAATGGTAATGAGCGATAAGTTAGAGTGGAGTTATCTTGACATATCTATTGAATATAAATGGTTTATGTGAAGGGAGTAGCAAAGTTCGAATTTAATTGTTAGCGTTTGAATTGGCCCACCGTGTTCACTCAAGATGACTACGAAAAAGACAAGGAAAACATTTCTTATGCCATTACAAAAAAATAAACATACATTACTTCTCAATTGCTATGACAATAAGCAACAGAAGAACCATAGGAACTGTTAAGAAGAAAAAAAACATGCGAGCTTCATGTAGCTCTATATTAGGAATCAAACAAAGATACATAATGACAAGAAGTACACAAAAACATGCGAAAGCGGACAACATTGTGAAATTTGGTGTAGAAATTTGAGGTAAGAAAGAAAGAATGTGGAGGGATGAAGTAACTTATGGAAGAGTGGTCTATTTATAGAACATTTGGGTACTATTAACTAGCCGTTTATGACCGTTAGCTAGCCGTTACTAGCCGTTTTTTATATGACCGTTACAAACTAGCCGTTACCTCAGTATCCGCAATTATTCGGATCAGGTCTGAATTTTGAGGACGAAATTTCTTAAGGAGGGAAGAATTGTAACGCCCCACAGTAGGGGTTAGAGGATGACAACTATTAATGTGTTGGTATGCATGCATGGCATTTTCTGGGTACATTGGTCTAATGAAATTTCGGAGTGATTCGGACTGTATTACGATAATTTTAGTCATTTTTGTATACTTCGAATATTTTTTAAAAAATATTGGTGAATCATTTCTAAATTTTGAAATTTTACTTGAGTCAATATTTGATGACGGAATTTTGGTAAATTTTTTGAAGTTGTCTGGCACTTTTGGGTAATTGTTTGATAGAAGAAATCATCTGAAATCATAACCGTATTTTTGTAATACTATTTGACACTGTGCACACAGTGGTTTACACGAATTAAATACCCCAAAATTGGTTTTCTTCCTCCTCCCCGAAGTATTTTCATCATCTACGTTTGATCGATCTATTTTTCTGCTGCAGATCACAAGGTTAGTCCTTTTCTGGTGTTATCTGTATCTGCATCTATATGGTGATGGTTTGTTCTTGTCCTTGCTAAAGATAGTCGGATGAGATCTGATATGGGTACCAGAAATTTTTAGATTTAGACGATTTGAAGGTTTGGATGATGCTAGTAGGTTAGATTTGGTCACTAGGTTAGTTTTGAAGTGATGATGCTATAAGAAGTGAGAAAGAACAGAAAGAAAGGAAAAAAAAAAAGAAGAAACGTTCTGTAAATGGATAGTCGGGGAGATGATGCATAGTGTATAGTGCATAGTGCATAGTGCATAGTGCATAGTGCATAGTGCATAATGCATAGTATATAGTGCATAGTATATAGTGAACAGTATCCGTACGTCTTTGTGAACAGTACTAATACGTATTTGTGAACATGCATTTTCATCTAGGTGTGCATATTAATTCACTCGGATTGGATCTTTAGTAATCGTTGCCTTCTTTGATTCTTATAGAGGGCCAATTGGAGCGTCGTTCGACCGACGTAGCAGAGACTTCCCGGCATTAGCTCGGAAGTAATAGGTGAGTAACCTAGGTGGTTACCTCAATCTACGTGTTTACTGTGACTTGTTTGGGGGATTATTTGGATTACGTATGGCTTTAATTGACTGTTCCTTAACTGATTGACTGTGAATTTTGGACATGTGCACTCATGCACAGATGCATAAACTGATAAAGACAAATTGTGAACCGAGTCGCCACTGATACTGATACTGCGAGCCTAGAGCTCGAAGGGAGATAATTCTCCCTAGACGCG